>JAXLNO010001297.1:0-25831 GCA_038087875.1 Malacoraja senta
CACCTTCCTCTCCCTCCACCTTCCTCTCCCTCCACCTTCCTCTCTCTCCACCTTCCTCTCTCTCCACCTTCCTCTCTCCACCTTCCTCTCTCTCCACCTTCCTCTCTCTTCACCTTCCTCTCTCCACCTTCCTCTCTCTCCACCTCCCTCTCTCACTCTAATCTCTCTCTCCACCTTCCTCTCTCTCCACCTCCCTCTCTCCACCTTCCTCTCTCACCACCTCCCTCTCTCTCCACCTTCCTCTCGCTCCACCTTCCTCACCCACCTCTCTCTATCACCGTCTCTCTCTCCCACCTGTCTCTCTCTCTCCCCCCTTCTCTCTCTCTCTCTCTCCCCTTCTCTCTCGCCAGCCGTGCGGAGATCGGCGGATCGGTAGTCATCTGTGTGAGTGAGTGAGTGAGTGTGTGTGTGAGTGAGTGTGTGTGGGTTGTGTGTGTGTGTGTGTGTGAGTGTGTGGGTGTGTGTGGGTGAGTGGGTGAGTGGGTGTGTGTGAGTGAGTGAGTGAGTGTGTGTGTGAGTGAGTGTGTGGGTTGTGTGTGTGTGAGTGTGTGGGTGTGGGTGTGTGTGGGTGAGAGTGTGAGTGTGGGTGTGTGTGTGTGAGTGTGGGTGTGTGTGAGTGAGTGTGTGTGTGTGTGGGTGAGTGTGTGGGTTGTGTGTGTGTGAGTGTGTGGGTGTGGGTGTGTGTGGGTGAGAGTGCGAGTGTGGGTGTGTGTGTGTGAGTGTGTGAGTGGGTGAGTGTGGGTGTGTGTGTGAGTGTGAGTGGGTGTGTGTGTGTGTGGGTGAGTGTGGGTGTGAGTGAGTGTGTGTGTGTGTGTGTGTGTGAGTGTGTGAGTGGGTGAGTGTGGGTGTGTGTGTGAGTGTGAGTGGGTGTGTGTGAGTGAGTGTGTGTGTTTGTGTGTGTGTGTGGGTGTGTGTGGGTGAGAGTGTGAGTGTGTGTGTGTGTGGGTGTGTGTGTGTGTGGGTGAGAGTGTGTGTGTGTGAGTGGGTGTGTGTGTGTGTGAGTGTGTGAGTAGGTGAGTGTGGGTGTGTATGTGAGTGTGGGTGTGTGTGTGTGTGTGAGTGTGTGTGTGTGGGTGAGTGGGTGAGTGTGGGTGTGTGTGTGAGTGTGAGTGGGTGTGTGTGAGTGAGTGTGTGTGTGTGTGTGCGTGTGTGTGGGTGAGAGTGTGAGTGGGTGTGTGTGTGTGAGTGTGGGTGTGTGTGTGTGAGTGTGTGTGGGTGAGAGTGTGAGTGTGTGTGTGTGTGTGAGTGTGGGTGTGTGTGTGTGAGTGGGTGTGTGTGTGTGTGTGTGGGTGTGTGTGGGTGAGAGTGTGAGTGGGTGTGTGTGTGGGTGAGTGTGAGTGGGTGTGTGTGTGTGTGTGTGAGTGGGTGTGTGTGTGTGTGTGAGTGTGTGTGTGTGTGTGTGTGTGTGTGTGAGTGTGTGTGTGTGTGTGTGTGAGTGTGGGTGTGGGTTTTGTGTGTGAGTGTGTGTGTGTGTGTGTGTGTGAGCATTATGCGTGCGCGGGTCTGAATATGCCTGAGGGGTGGTCACTGTGTGTGTGTGAGGGAGAGAGAGATAGAGAGTGTGAGAGAGCCTGTATGTGTGTCTGTGTCTGTGTGTGTGTGAGTGTGTCTGTGTGTGTGCCAGCGTGTGTGTGAATGTCAGTGAGTGTTTGTGTGGGTGTCAGTGTGTGTGTGTATGTGTGTGTCGGTGTGTGTGTGTCAGTGTGTGTGTGTTGGTGTGTGTGCGTGTCAGTGTGTGTGTATGTCAGTGTGTGTGTCTGTGTTTGTGTCTGTCTGTGTTTATGTGTCTGTGTTTCAGTGTGCGTGTCTATGTGGCTGTGTTTCAGTATGTGGAAGTCCACTTGTGTCAGTGTGTGTGTGTGTGTGTCAGTGTGTGTGTGTGTCTGTCAGTATGTGTGTGTGTCAGTGCAGTGTGTGTGTGTGTGTGTTTGTCAGAGTATGTGTGTGTGTGTGGTGTGTGTCAGAGTAAGTGCTGTGTGTGTGTGTGTGCTGTGTGTGTCAGTGCATGTGTAAGTGTCAGTGTATGTGTGTGTGATATTTCTTTATTTTTTCCTACGGCCCGCAAAAATATAATGTGGCCTTCATGCTGAAATCTTTGGAGCCCCTGATTTAGAGTATAGAGATGCATGATAAGAAAATAACATTTAGTGCAAGGTAAAGTCAGGAAAGTCTGATCAAGGAGAATCCGAGCGTCACTAATGAGGTAGATAGTAGTTCAGCACTGCTCTCTAGTTTGTGGGAGGATGATTCTGTTGCCTGATAACAGCTGGGAAGAAACTGTCCCTGAATCTGGAGGTGAAGCGTCTTCACAATTGTATAACATTTGCTGATGATGCTGCTGGCCTTGCTGAGGCAACGCGAAGGTAAAAATGGAGTCAATAGAAGGGAGGTTGCTTTGTGTGATGGTACGGGCTGCGTCCACAATTCGCTGCACTCTTCTTGCGGTCTTGGATAGAGCTGTTCCCAAACCAAGCTGTTATGCATAACCATGTCTCCACAGCCTTACGTGTAAGTGGCTCCAGTCCCTGTCCCTGCGCAGTCTATCCCAGTGACTCCGGTGTAGAGCCCTCACCTGGTTTGATCTACAAGTGGCTGTTCTTTGACTGGGTTTATGTTCCACAGGTCCGGTTTGTAAGCAGGTAACTGGGTCTTTGGATCGACCATTGTGCCATGTCAGCTGGTTCTCCCAGTATTGTTCTCTCTATGTCTTGACACCTACTCTGATGGCGATAACATTGGATCAGTATCAGGATATGTCTCCTTCTTTGTGTACACACACACACACACACACACACACACACTCAAGTTGCAGCAGGAGTTAAACTGGGCATGTAACAAAGGTAATGCCACTGTGGTGATGGGGGGATTTCAATATGCAGGTAGTACTGGGAAAATCAGGTTGGTTCAGGATCCCAAGAAAGAGAGTTTGTAGAATGCCTCCGAGATGGATTCTTTTATAGAGCAGCTTGTAATGGAGCCGACCAGAGAAAAGGCAATTCTGGATTTAGTGTTGTCCAATGAAGCAGATATGATAAGAGAACTCGAGGTAAAGGAACCGCTTGGAGGTAGTGATCATAATATGATTAGTTTTAATCTGCAATTTGAGAAGGAGAAGGTTAAATCGGAAGTGGCAGTGATGCAGTTGAACAAAGGGGACTATGAAGGCATCGAGAGGGGAGCTGGCCAAAGTAGACTGGAAAGGGATCCTAGCAGGAATGACGGTGGAACAGCAATGGCAGGGATTTCTGGGCATAATCCGGGAGACGCAGGATCATTTCATTCCAAAAAGGAAAGAAAGATCTCTAAGGGAGTAGGAGGCAACCGTGGCTGACAAAGAGAAGTTAGGGATAGAATAAAACTAAAAGAAAAGATGTATAACACAGCAAAGAGTAGCCGGAAGCCAGAGAATTGGGAAACTTTCATTAGGACAACAGAAGGAAACAAAACGGGCAATATGGCTGAAAAGATGAAGTACGAGGGGAAGCTGGACAGGAATATAAAGAAGGACAGTAAAAGCTTCTTTAGATATGTTAAGGGAAAAAAGAGTAGCAAAGTCATATGTGGGTCCCTTGAAGGCAGACCCGGGTGAAATTATTATGGGCCACAAGGAAATGGCAGAAGAGTTGAATAGGTACTTTGATCTCGTCTTCACTAAGGAAAACACAAACAATCTCCCAGATGTACTGGAGGACAGAGGATCTAAGGGGGTGTAGAGGAATTGAAGGAAATTTTCATTAGGCGAGAAATAGTATTGGGTAGGCTAATGGGACTGACGGATGATAAATCCCCTGGGCCCTGATGGTCTGCATCGCAGGGTCCTCAGGGAGGTGCTCTAAAATTAGTGGACGCATTGGTGATCATTTTCCAATGTTGAATAGATTCAGGATCAGTTCCTGTGGATTGGAGGATAGCTAATGTTATCCCACTTTTCAAGAAAGGAGCGAGAGAGAAAACAGTGAATTATAGACCAGTTAGTCTGACTTCGGTAGTGGGAAAGATGCTGGAGTCAATTATTAAAGATGTATAATGGGGCATTTGGTTAGTAGCAAAAGGATTAGTCCAAGTCAACATGGATTTATGAAAGGGAATGATGCTTGACTAATCTTCTGGAATTTTTTTAGGATGTGACAAGTAAAAATGGGATGAAGGGGTGCAGTGGATGTAGTGTATCTAGACTTTCAGAAAGCCTTTGATAAGCTCCCGCACGGGAGACTGGTGACTAAATTAGAGCACATGGTATTTGAGCTAGGGTGTTGACATGGATAGAAAATTGGTTGGCAGACCGGAAGCAAAGAGTAGGAGTGAACGGGTCCTTTTCAGAAGGCAGGCAGTGGCGAGTGGAGTGCTGCAAGGCTCGGCGTTGGAGGCCGCAACTGTTTACCATAATATATTAATGATTTGGAAGAGGGAATTAGGAGCAACACTAGCAAGTTTGCGGATGCCACAAAGCTGGGTGGCAGTGTGAACTGTGAAGAGGATGTTAGGAGGTTGCAGGGTGACCTGGACAGGTTGAGTGAGTGGGCAGATGCGTGGCAGATGCAGTATAATATAGATAAATGTGAGGTTATCCACTTTGGCAGCAAAAACAAGGCATGGCCGTCCGAAGGGGGGGAGGGTGCGTTGGGTGCGACCGCGCCACCCCCCCCCTTTTTTCCCCCCAGAGTAAGAAAAAATAACAAAAACAAAAAAATCGGGGGGAAAATCTGCGTTTCCACTTTGGAAACGCAAAATCTGTGTTTCCACTGTGGGCCCTGCGGGGGTGGCGTGGGCCCAGCGGGGGTGGCGTGGGCCCAGCGGGGGTGGTGTTGGCCCAGCAGGGGTGGTATTGGCCCAGCAGGGGTGGTGTTGGCCCAGCAGGGGTGGCGTGGTGTCAGAGGGGGTGGTGTGTGCGGGAGGTGGCTTGGACCCGCTCGCCTCCCCCCGCCTCCGAGGCCCAAGCCACCTCCCGCCCACACCACCCCGTCTGACCCCCCGCTGGGCCCACACCACCCCTGCTGGGCTCATGCCACCCCCGCTGGGCCCACGCCACCCCTGCTGGGCTCATGCTACCCCCGCTGGGCCCAGCCACCCCTGCTGGGCTCATGCCACCCCCGTTGGGCCCACGCCACCCCTGCTGGGCCCACGCCACCCCTGCTGGGCCCACGCCACCCCGTTGAGCCCACACCACCCCTGCTGGGCCCACACCACCCCCGTTGAGCCCACACCACCCCAGCTGGGCCCACACCACCCCCGTTGAGCCCACACCACCCCTGCTGGGCCCACACCACCCCCGTTGAGCCCACACCACCCCCGCTGGGCCCATGCCACCCCTGCTGGGCTCATGCCACCCCCGCTGGGCCCACACCACCCCCGTTGAGCCCACACCACCCCCGCTGGGCCCACACCACCCCCGTTGAGCTCATGCCACCCCCGTTGGGCCCACGCCACCCCTGCTGGGCCTACACCACCCCCGCTGGGCCCACACCACCCCCATTGAGCCCGCGCCACCTTCATCTTCGCCCCCCCACCAGAAAGAGGGGGGGATGTGAGAGGGGGGAGGGGGAGAGAGAGAGGGGGGAGGGGGAGAGAGAGAGGGGGAGATAGGGATAGAGGGGAGAGAGATGGGGGAGGGGAGAGGGAAAGGGGGATTATCTTTAGTGAGATTGCAAAATTAAGGTAGGTTTTAGAGCTATTATATTTTCTCCTCCATATGAATAATATTAAACAATATCAAATAATATCAAACAATTGAAACTGCTTTCTTTTCCTTGATAACAATACTGAAAAATATGAATTCCATAGTTTGTGACATAAATATACATTTTAATGGGATCATTATATACAGATGTAACATTTCCATTTTGAGATCGCGGGGGTGGGGGGCAAATATGCGTCAAGCCGATAGCCTAATCGTTAAAGAGTTAAAAGATAGCCTAATCGATAAAGAGCTGAGAAGAGGAATCAGAGCTGCCAAGGAAAAGTACTCTGAGAAGTTGAGGAGCAAGTTCTCAGCTAGTGACTCTTCTTCAGTTTGGAAGGGCATGCAAGAAATCACCAGCTATAAGAGGAAAGCCCCCGCTCTTTGGACAATCGTCAGCTGACGAACGACCTGACTGAGTTTTACTGCAGGTTTGAAAATCAGAAACATAACCCTGGTACCCCTTCCCCGACAAACACAGCCAGACCCCAGTCTGCAAAGAATGGACCCTGCACCCTCTCCTTCCCATTCACCACTTCACACCTACTTAAGGCAAGACTCCAGTATGAAAAGAGTGGACCCTTTCCCACCCCAACCAACACTTCACACCCACTCACAGCCTGACCTCAGTCTGCAAAGACTGGGCCCTTCTACACCCACCCCACTCCAATGACCACTTCACACCCAATGACTCATTTTTAACCAGTCCCTGCAAAGATGTACTGTCCCTGCCTGCTTCAAAGTCTCCACTATTGTCCCAGTACCTAAAAAGGTAAGGATTACTGGTCTTAATGACTACAGGCTTGTCGCACTGACCTCTGTAGTCATGAAGACCGTTGAAAGGCTTGTGCTGGCCAAGCTGAAAAATATCACAATCCCTCTGCTGGACCATCTGCATTTTGCATATTGGGCCAATAGATCTGTGGATGACGCAGTCAATCTGGGCCTGCACTTCATCCTCCAGCACCTAGACCGCCAGGGGACCTATGCGAGGATTTTGTTTGCTGATTTTAGCTCTGCATTCAATACCATTGTGCCAGAGCTACTATGCTCCAAACTTTCTGAGTTAACTGTGCCTGAACCCCTCTGTCGGTGGATCTCCAGCTTTCTGATAGACAGGAAGCAGCATGTGAGATGGGAAAGCATATCTCGGACCCGCAAACGCTCAGCAGAGGAGCACCACAAGATGCGTACTCTCCCCTCTCCTCTACTCTCGCCACACCAATGACTGCACCTCCACAGACACCTCTGTCAAGCTTCTCAAGTTTGCAGATGACACAACCCTGATTGGACTGATCCAGGATGGGGATCTCTGTACTCTTTTCAGTTTGACATCTTTCCTATAACATGGTGCCCAGAACTGAACACAATATTCTAAATGCGGTCTCACCAACGTCTTATACAACTGCAACATGACCTCCCAACTTCTATACTCAATACTCTGACTGATGAAGGCCAAAGTGCCAAAATACTTTTTAACCACCTGATATACCTGCGACACGACCTTCAAGGAACCATGCAACCATCAACCATTCCTCTGCCCACCTGGCTAATTGATCCAGATCCTGCTGCAATCTTTCACAACCATCTTCACTATCTGCAAAACCACTCACTTCTGTATCATCAGCAAACTTGCTAATCTTGCCCTGTTCTGTGACGTTTCACAGAGTGCTGGAGTAACTCAGTGGGTCAGGCTGAGTATAGAGGTTGGGAGGTCATGTTGCAGTTGCATAACAAGTTGGTGAGGCTGCATTCAGAGTATTGTATTCAGTTCTGGGCACCATGTTATAGGATAGATGTCATCAAACTGGAAAGGGTACAGTGAAGATTTATGATGATGTTGCCAGGACTAGAGGGCCAGAGCTATAGGGAGAGGTTGAGTAGGCTGGGACTCTATTTCATGGAGCACAGGAGGATGAGGGATGATCTAATAGAGGTGTATAAAATCATGATTTGAATAGATATGGTTGAGTCTGTTGCCCAGAGTAAGTGAATCGAGGAGCAGAGGACATAAGTTTAAGGTGAAGGGCAAAAGATTTTATAGGAATCTGTGGGGTATGTTTTTCACACAAAGGGTGGTAGGTGTATGGAACAAGCTGCCAGAGGAGGTAGTTGAGGCAGGGACTATCGCAACATTTAAGATACAGTTAGATATGTACATGGATAGGACAGGTTCGGAGGGATATGGATCAAACGTGGGCAGGTGGGACCAGTGTAGATGGGACATGCTGGGCTGAAGGGCCTGTTTCCACACTGTATCACTCTATGACTCTATCTATCTGTCCCTCTCAAACCCATTCTCCTGCCTTCTCCCCATTACCTCCGACACCGGTATCAATCAAGAATCTATCAATCTCCTCCTGAAAAATGTCCATTGATTTGACCTCCACAGATGTCTGTGGCAATGAATTCCACAGTCCACCACCCTCTGACTTAAGAAATTCCTGCTCATCTCCTTCCTAAAGGAATGTCTTTTAATTCTGAGGCTGTGGCCACTGGTCCTAGACTCTCCCACTAGTGGAAATATCCTCTCCACATCCACTCCATCCAGGTTTTTACCAGGCTGGGACAGATAGCACAAGCTTCACACCGTGTCCCAAAGCTTGTGTCCTGTCCTGCATCACCCAAGGCAGCAGAGACGTTATAGGAGAGGGCAAGCAGCGTAACAAAGTAGCTCACGATGGTTTGGGTAACATTCAGGAATGTCTATGCATGTCACATCATGAATATTACTGGAGAACGGTCTTGACCCGAAATATAATCTATATCTTTTCTCCAGAGATTCTGCCTGACTCACTGAGTTACTCCAGCACTCTGTGACATGTCACCTATCCATGTTCTCCAGAGATGCTGCCTGACCCGCTGAGTTACTCCAGCACTCTGTGAAACGTCGCCTATACATGTTCTCCACAGATGCTGCCTGACCCGCTGAGTTACTCCAGCACTCTGTGACATGTCATCTATCCATGTTCTCCACAGATGCTGCCTGACCCGCTGAGTTACTCCAGCACTTTGTGACATGTCATCTATCCATGTTCTCCACAGATGCTGCCTGACCCGTTGAGTTACTCCAGCACTTTGTGTCTATTTTCCCTTCACCCATCTGCCCAAGCCCACTCTCCCCCCTCCTTTCCTATGTTCCTTTCCACCCATAAACCTTTCTCTGCCTTTACATTTCACTCCTCTTTCAAATCTGCTCTACTTATCTACATGCATTTTTCTTCTTAACTTTTTAGTCATAAAATGATGCAGTGTGGAAACAGGCCCTTCAGCCCAACTTGCCCACACCGACCAACATGTCCCATGTAAACTAGTCCCACTCACACGCGTTTGGCCTATATCCATCTAAATCTGTCCTTTCACCAAAGAAGGTTCACCAGACTGATTCCTGGGATGGCGGGACTGTGATATGAAGAAAGACTGGATAGACTAGGCTTGTACTCGCTAGAATTTAGAAGATTGAGGGGGGATCTTATAGAAACGTACAAAATTCTTAAGGGGTTGGACAGGCTAGATGCAGGAAGACTGTTCCCGATATTGGGGAAGTCCAGAACAAGGGGTCACAGTTTAAGGATAACGGGGAAATCTTTTAGGACCGAGATGAGAAAAACATTTTTTACACAGAGAGTGGTGAATCTGTGGAATTCTCTGCCACAGAAGGTAGTTGAGGCCAGTTCATTGGCTATATTTAAGAGGGAGTTAGATGTGGCCCTTGTGGCTAAAGGGATCAGGGGGTATGGAGAAAAGGCAGGTACAGGATACTGAGTTGGATGATCAGCCATGATCATATTGAATGGCGGTGCAGGCTCGAAGGGCCGAATGGCCTACTCCTGGACCTATGTTTCTATGTTTCTATCCATGTACATGTCCAAATGTCTCTTAAACATTAGGATAGTCCCAGCCTTAACTACCTCCTCTGGCAGCTTGTTGCATACACCCACCTTTGTGTGAAAAAGCTACCTCTCAGATTCCTGTTAATTTCTGAAATATTGGTCATAAATTTGGTGCAAAAATGTTCCAAAATAAGGTTCAGTATGCATCAGAGAGCATCTAAACCCCTTAAGGGGGCCCTGGACCCCGGCATCGAGGGACTTCACGCTTCGCAGCCGTGATGTGCACAGCGGCACATTATTTCACATTCAGTTTTTTGTAATCCTGTCATGCCACCACCCTTTTGGAAAAGCTTCGTACGGGCGTGCAAGGGGGCAGATTATTATCTCAATGGGGTTAGGTTAGGTAAGGGGGAGGTGCAGCGAGACCTGGGCATCCTTGTACACCGGTCACTGAAAGTTGGCTTACAGGTGCAGCAGGCAGTGAAGAAAGCTAATGGAATGTTGGCCTTCATAACAAGAGGATTTCAGTATAGGAGTAGAGAGGT
Source organism: Malacoraja senta (assembly GCA_038087875.1). Classification (NCBI taxonomy): domain Eukaryota; kingdom Metazoa; phylum Chordata; class Chondrichthyes; order Rajiformes; family Rajidae; genus Malacoraja; species Malacoraja senta. The sequence goes on from JAXLNO010001297.1 coordinate 10,056, forward strand.
TCTTCTGCAGTTGTATAGGGCTCTGGTGAGACCACATCTGGAGTATTGTGTACAGTTTTGGTCTCCTAATCTGAGGAAGGACATCCTTGTGATTGAGGCAGTGCAGCGTAGGTTCACCAGATTGATCCCTGGGATGGCGGGACTGTCATATGAGGAAAGATTGAAAAGACTAGGCTTGTCTTCACTGGAGTTTAGAAGGATGAGGGGGGGATCTTATAGAAACATATAAAATTATAAAAGGACTGGACAAGCTAGATGCAGGAAAAATGTTCCCAATGTTGGGCGAGTCCAGAACCAGGGGCCACAGTCTTAGAATAAATTAGAATTAGAATTAGATTTTATTTCTTGTCATTTGAACCTCAAAGAGGCTCAAACATAACTCCGTTTTCACAGCCATACAAACAAAACAATTCCTACAGGACACACAAACAATTCAATTTACAGAAAAACATCCATCACAGTGAATCTCCTCCTCACTGTGATGGAAGGCAAAGTCATTTCTCTCCCCTGCACCATTTTTCTCCCGATGTTGAAGCCCCAGGCGGGCAATGTTAAGTCCCACGGCCGTTGAGGCCGCGCCGGGCGGTGTACGGCCTCGCTCCGGGCCCAAAGTCACAAGTTGGAGCCCTCGGCGGGCGCTGGAATGTCCCGCGGCTATTAAAGCCGCGCCGCGCGATTTACGGCACCGCTCCGGGTCGTTCCAACCCCGCGACACGGGCGGGAGAGGTTGCGTTGCGGGAGCTCCGGAAAGCGGTCTCTCACCCGGACCTGCGAGCTCCCGATATCACTGTCTGCAGCTGGAGCTGGAGCTCCGGAGTCGGGCCGCAGCAGCGAGCCACCACCGCTCCCCACGCTCCGAGGACGGCCAGCCCCACGATGGTAAGTCCGCAGCTCCACAGGCTCCGCAACTGGAGCCCCCAGGTCTTCCCGGTCGGAGGCTGCTCCACGGAGCTAGGCCCCAACGACAACGGAGACCCGACAGGGAAAAGGTCGGGTCTCCCTTGCAGGGAAGAGATTTTTTTAAGTTTCCCCCTCCCCGCCCCCCACATATACACAGTTAAAAACAGTATAAAAAACACAAACAACTACATTTAACTAGACAAAAATTAAAAAAAGACAGACAGGCTGTAGGGGCCGCTGCAATAATCCGCGCCGGGGAGGTCATTTAAGACTGAGGTGAAAAAAAACTTTTTCACCCAGAGAATTGTGAATTTATGGAATTCCCTGCCACAGAGGGCAGTGGAGGCCAAGTCACTGGATGGATTTAAGAGAGAGTTAGATAGAGCTCTAGGGGCTAGTGGAGTCAAGGGATATGGGGAGAAGGCAGGCACGGGTTATTGATAGGGGACGATCATCCATGATCACAATGAATGGCGGTGCTGGCTTGAAGGGCTGAATGGCCTCCTCCTGCTCCTATTTTCTATGTTTCTGTCCCTTTACAGCTAATTCACTTTAATCCAGGTATCATTCTGGTAAACCTCTTCTGCATCCTCGCCAAAGCCTCCACATCCTCCCTGTAATAGGGCGACCAGAACTGTACACAATACTCAATAAGCAGACTATCCAAAGTTTTATAAAGGAGCAACATCACAATCTGATTCTACGTAGAGTCATACAGCACGGTGGCACAGTGGTAGAGTTGCTGCCTCACAGCGCCAATGACCCGGGATTTGATCCTGACTACGGGTGCTGTCTGTACGGAGTTTGTACGTTCTGCCCGTGACCATGTAGGGTTTTCCCCTGGTGCTCCGGTTTCCTCCCACACTGCAAAAACGTACAAGTTTGTAGATTAATTGGCTTCGGTAAAAATTATAAATTGTCCCGAGAGCGTAGGATGGTGTTAGTGTATGGGGTTCCTATTAAATCTTCCCCCCCCTCACCTTAAACCTATTCCCCATCACCTTAAACCTATGCACATACTCAATGCTTCTGATGAAGGGTCCTGCTTCATCTCAGCCCAGTGCATCTCTCCACAGATGCTGCCTGACCTGCCGAGTGTTTTCTGTTATTATTTACCCACACCTTCTGTGATAAAAGGGCGTCACAGTGGCACAGCAGTAGAGTTGCTGCCTTACAACGCATTCAGTGCCAGAGACCCGGTTTCCATCCTGACTACGGGTGCTGTCTGTACGAAGTTTGTACATTCACCCTGTGACTGCATGGTTTTCTCCGAGATATTCGGTTTCCTCCCACACTCCAAAGACGTACAGGTTTGTGATAATTGGCTTTCTATAAATATAAAGTTGTCCCTAGTGTGTGTAGGATAGTGTTAATGTGCGGAGATTACTGGTCAGAGCAGACTCAGTGGGCCAAAGGGCCTGTTTCCACACTGTATCTCTAAAACTAAGACTGATTTCTGATTTCTGTTATTTGGATATATTTTTGTATTTTCATTTCCAATTCTTGTTGTTTACTTGCAGGCGATTCTAAATCCTTTACAACCTCGCATGTCCCTCTCCAAAGGTATTTTATCTATCGTTATCATCTGGACACTGGCGTCTTGTTTCTCTCTGCCTCACGCTATTTACCAGACGTTGTTTCACTACGTGTACAGGTAAATCTTACTGAAACACCTCCCTTCCCCATCCCATTGCCCCTATCACTCATCCCAGCCTTGTGGAGTAGTGGGTTGATGCCTACAGCACTCTAGCGTCTGGGCCCAAAACACAGGTCACGGAGTCATATAGTGTGTATACGGGCCATTCAGCCCAACAGGTTTATGCTAACCATCCATATTAATCCTATTTTCCAGAATTAGGCGTGGCACAGTGACACAACGGTAGAGTTGCTGCCTTACAGTGCCAGAGACTCAGGTTCGATCCTGACTACAGGTGCTGTCTGTACGGAGTTTGTATGTTCTCCCCGTGACCTGCGTGGGTTTTCTCCCGGTTAGTAGGTTAATTTGTTACGGTATAATTATAAATTGTAAACCAAGCTAAACTCAAATTACAGTCATTCAGTGTGGATATAGGCCCTTTGGCCCAACTTGCCCACACCGACCAACATGCCCCATCTAAACCAGACCCACCTGCCTGTATTTGGCCCATATCACTCTACACCTATCCTATCCATGCACCTGTCCAGATCTTTCATTACCATCGTGATAGTACTTATCTCAACTACCTCCTCAATCAGTTCAATCTATACATCTACCATCCTTTCGCTGAATTGCTGCCTTGCAGCACCTAACGCCTGTGTGCGATCCTGACTATGGGTGCTGTCTGTACAGAGTTTGTACGTTTAAGAAAGAACTGCAGATGCTGGTAAAATCAAGGATAGACACAAAATGCTGGAGTAACTCAGCGGGTGAGGCAGCATCTATGGAGAGAAGGAATTGGCGACATTTCAGGTCGAGACCCTTCTTCAGACTCTGAAGCATCGCCAATTCTTTCTCTCCATAGCTGCTGCCTCACCTGCTGAGTTACTCCAGCATTTTGTGTCTACCCCAGAGTTTGTACATACTCCCTGTGACTACATGGGTTTTCTCCAGGTGCTCTGGTTCCCTCCTGCATCCCAAAGACATGTAAGTTTGTAGGTTAATTGGCTTTGGTAATTGTAACTTGTCCTTGGTGTGTATGACATTGCTAGGTGTACGGGCGGTGATCACTGGACGACGTGGACTTGGTGGGAACCAGTGGAAAGGGAAATGGGATATAAAGATGGTGATATAGGGAGATATAGAACAAATGAATGAAAGATATGCAAAAAAGTAACGATGTTAAAGGAGACCGGCTACAGACACTCCCTCCTCCCCTCTACCGCCTTTGGAATGTGGGAGGAAACCGCATCACCCGGAGAAAATCCACGCGGTCACGGGGAGATCGGACAAACTCTGCACAAACAGCACCCGTAGTCAGGATCGAACCCAGGTCTCTGTCGCTGTGAGGCAGCAACTCTACCGCTGTGCCACCGTGCCGCCCTCTACAAAAAGATGACCAGAACTGCACACAATAACGTCAGTTCCAATCCCACAAATGCAGTTGTGGGAATTTTAATTAATCAAGTCTACTCTGCATTCAATCATGTCTGATCTATCTTTACCTCTAATCCCCATTCTTCTGCCTTCTCCCCATAACCCCTGACACCCGTACTAGTCAAGAATATAACTATCTCTGTCTTAAAAATATCCATGCGATCTGGGGGTCCTTGTTCATCAGTCACTGAAAGTAAGCATGCAGGTACAGCAGGCAGTGAAGAAAGCAAATGGCATGTTCATAATGAGGAGTTGAGTGTAGGAGCAAAGAGGTCCTGCTGCAGTTGTACATGGCCCTAGTGAGATGACACCTTGAGTATTGTGTGCAGTTTTGGTCCGCAAATTTGAGGAAGGACATTCTTGCAATTGAGGGAGTGCAGCGTAGGTTCACAAGGTTAATTCCCGGGATGGCGGGACTGTCATATGCTGAGAGAATGGAGCGGCTGGGCTGGTACACTCTGCAATTTAGAAGGATGAGAGGGGATCTTATTGAAACGTATAAGATTATTATGGGTTTGGACACGCTAGAGGCAGGAATCCAGAACCAGGGGCCTCAGTTTAAGAATAAGGGGTGGGCCATTTAGAACAGAGATAGAAAACACTTTTTCACACAGAGAGTTGTGAGTCTGTGGAATTCTCTGCCTCCGAGGACGGTGGGGCCGGTTCTCTGGATACTTTCAAGAGAGAGCTAGATAGGGCTCTTAAAGATAGTGGAGTCAAGGGATATGGGGAGAAGTCATGAATGGGATATTGATTGTGGATGATCAGCCATGATCACATTGAATTGCAGTGCTGGCTTGAAGGACCAAATGGCCTACGCCTACACCTATTGTCTATTGTCTATAACCAAGAATATAGCTATCTCTCTTAAAAATATCCATTGGCTTCCACAGTCTTCTGTGGCAAAGAATTCCACAGATTCACCACCTCACCGTTCTCCACACTCTCAACTCATGAAACCTCTAACCCGCTTTCTCTACTTGTTCCTTCCTTACAGAGAGAAGATCATCAGGAGTCTTTGCATCCCTGCTTTTCCGAAGCCTTCAGAAGTCTTCAGGAGATACTTCGACGTCGCAACCTTCACGCTGTTCTACGTCCTCCCATTGGTGGTGATCACTGTAGCTTCCACCACGGTGACCAAGAACCTATTGATGAGGGAAACCATTGGTGCCGTCACAGAAGCCGAGGCCGACACTCAACGCCGCGGGAAGAAGAGGACCATCAAGATGATCTACATCATCATGGTCTTTGCCCTCAGTTGGTTCCCCCTCAACGTCTACACCTTCCTGCTCACCGACCAATTCGTCCAATTCAACAACACCCTCTACTTTGCCTTCCACTGGGTGGCCGTGAGCAGCACCTGTTGGAATCCCTTCATCTACTGTTGGCTGGACAACAGGTTCCGCTCCGACCTCATGACCCTTCTGGCCAAGTGTGGGGGGAGAAGGAGGAGAGGAGGCAATATCCTGCCGCTCACCGCCGCCAGCGGAGACGGGAGGCAGTCGGGGGTGAGATTGGAGGACAAGCCCGGCCCGTCCATGGAGAATAGGAGTTCCTACCTTGGTGGGTGCAGGGGTAACAATGGGGAGGTGAGTACACTTTAGACTTTACAGATTCCCCGTTGAAACTTGGTATCATGTTCAGCCCAGGTATTATGGGCCAATGGCATCTGTATCTGTGCTGTATTGTTCTATGTTTAGTTTAGTTCAGTTTAGATATATCAACGATCACAAGTGACCACCTAAAATTCTTAAAGGATTGGACAGGCTAGATGTAGGAAAAATGTTCCCCATGTTGAGGGAGTCCAGAACCAGGGTTCACAGTTCAAGAATATGGGGTAGGCCATTTAGGACTGAGATGAGGAAAAACATTTTTACCCAGAGAGTTGTGAATCTGTGGAATTCTCTGCCACAGAAGGTATTGGATGCCAATTCACTGGATGTTTTTGAAGAGAGAGTTAGATTTAGCTGTTAGGGCTTTAAGAATCAAGGGATATTGGGAAAAGCAGGAACTGATTTTAGATGATCAGGCATAATGATACTGCTGGCCTTGCCGAGGCAGCACGAGGTAAAAAATGGAGTCAATAGAAGGCAGGTTGGTTTGTGTGATGGTCTGGGCTGCGTCCACAATTCGCTGCAATTTCTTGCGGTCTTGGATGGAGCTCTTTCCAAACCAAGCGATGATGCATCTGTAGAAGTTGGTGAGAGTTGTGGTGGACATACCAAACTTCGTAAGCTTTCTCAGGAAGGAGCAGCGTTGGTGTGCTTTCTTGGTTGTTGGACCGATCACCGGGCAGGTGTTCAAAGTAAAGGGCCTGTCCCACTGTACGAGGTAATTCAAGATTTCTCCCGAGTTTTCCCCTGATTTGAACTCGGAGAATGTCTGTAGCGGGTCCGTAGGAGTTCATGGATGTCTCGTTGCGGCTCGTACGAGTAACGGTAGGTACTCGGGAAATCCGGTAAACTCGTGACGTTTTTTCAACACTGTGAAAAATGTCCACGAGTAAAAAAATACTCGTGATGAAAAAAATGTTGCTTTTTACTTGTACGAGTGTCTCCGAGACATCCACAAACTCCTATGATCCGCTACGGACATTCTCCGAGTTCGAATCAGGGGAAAACTCGGGAGAACTCTTGAATTACCTCGTACAGTGGGACAGGCCCTTAAGGAACAGAGGCAGGTAGAACACAAAGTGCTGGAGTAATTCAATGACTCTGGCAACATCTCTGGAGGGCCTGGGTAGGTGATGTTGTGGATTGAGACCCTCCAGTAGATGTAGGTGTGGATATTCAGCCCCTTGAGTCCTGCACCATGCATTAACCTTGAGGCCATCATTCTCACTCCTATGACTAATGCCATGAGTAGCTGAGTAGTGTTGAAGTCACAACCGGTAATAAGACTTAAGGACAAATCATTAACCATCAACAGTAGGTTTATTTCACTTGCACAAGGGGAGAAATGTCTCAGTCAAAGGCTGTGATCACAACCATAAAGTCGGGACAGCAGGACATTTAGACACCAAAAAGATGCCAACTGAGGAAGTACAAAGGTCAGGTAGATTGAAGTGTTAATTACAGGATCTATACTTTTATATTATACAAATGTGTGTGTAGGGTAGTGGGAGTGTGTGGAGATCGCTGGTCGGCGCGGACTCGTAGAGTCAGTGTACAGATATCCCTGACAGAGAGGGAGTGAGAGACACCGGTCAGTGTACAGATATCTCCCTGAGAGAGAGAGTGAGACACGGTCAGTGTACAGATATCCCCCTGAGAGTTTAGCTAAACTGAACTAAACTAAACTGAACTGAACACAACTCATCTAAACACACCACGCAAAGATCATTTGGTATAGGGTGAACAAGGGGCTCTCTGCTCTCCCCTACACCACTCCCCTCTCCCCCGACCCCTCATCACCTGGCAGGCATCTTGTGTGTGTGAAAGAACAATACATAAAGGGGGTACCCAGGTGGGCAGCATTAATCTAAAACAATGTCAGTATCTGGTAGACCATGACACTAAACATTCCTGTTTTCAGTTCCCTACCCCCTTTTCCAAACACGGGAATGCTATCGTGGGACTCTAGAAACTTACATAAACACTACCATCGATAATGATTTTAAACATCTTGGTGTTAATTCCACTTGTTACTGCCAGAGATCTTATAACATCACTTATGGTGACACTTCATATTGGTGGACGGCTGATACTTTTGCTGAGCAGCAGAATGTCATGAAAGATGTAATTGGGATACCTTCAGCTCTTGGTCCACTGAGATTGTTGTGCATATGCAGTATCCATGGCACGCATACATACATACATACATACATACATACATACATACATACATACATACATACATACATACATACATACATACATACATACATACATACATACAGGCCCACAGGCTGTTCTCTGGAATTTAATTTGCGGCAACTGAACTAAGTGGCACTCTACGGTTGTTCAGCACAAGGTATTCTAGATAAGTGGTGACAACGCTTATAAATCCCTACCTATGGATTGGATTGAGACCTGGACTCTGGGATACGTAGCCCCTAATGCTTGGGGAGTTAGAACCCTCCAGGCTCACTTGATCAGGACTCATGGTCATCCATCCCCTGGGAAGGTCAGACACAGAAGAGAGGTTGAAAACCCACTTGTTGTCAACAATACAGTTGCACAAATTCCTCCGCACCCTGATACCTGGCCTGGGATTAAATGAGCTGGAGAAAGCAATCATCAACATTTCAGCCGCCATGGGACGAATAAAAACCAGGACGGTAGATGTGATCTTGACCCTTCACTCCAAAGACCAGTCACTGTCCAAGTTGGTTATTCAATATCGGATGGCTCTGGACTTTCTCCTCGTGGCCCAGGAGGGAATGTGTGCAACCCTTAATGAATCCTGCTGTTTCTTCTCTTACCAAGACAAAGTCACGGTGGCACATGCAGCGGTAGAGTTGCTGCCTTACAGCGAATGCAGCGCCGGAGGCCCGCGTTCGATCCCGACTACGGGTGCTATCTGTACGGAGTTTGTACGTTCTCCCCGTGACCTGCGTTCTCCCCGTGACCTGCATGGGTTTTCTGAGATCTTTAGTTTCCTCTAGCACTCCAAAGACGTGCAGGCTTGTAGGTTAATTGGCTTGGTATAAGTGTCAATTATCTTCTCTAAACAAGTCAAATAAATTGAATCTGATGTAAGGATTATTCAAGACCATATCCACATCTTGCATAAGATCTCAGAAATGAAACCCTTTGTCTGGTGGGTGTGGCTCCCTGACCTAGGAAACTGGGCTGGAGGGCTCTTTAAGACCATTTTAAAATATGCTATTGTTATTTTAGCCACTGTTGTCACCATATATGTACTGTTCCAGCTGTCACTCTCCCTCATTCGAGCTCTCTGCTTATCAAAACAGCACTCCTGTCTCAGTGCTGAACCACAACACATCCTGTTTCAATATGATGCTGATCACGATATAATGTATCTCATGAATATCTCCCTGTATGATGATAATGAAAATACTGACTAACATTTTATTATTGTCCTGTTAGGACAAAAGGGGGAATTGTGGGAAGAACTGAGCTGTTCTTCCATCTTGTATTTAAACATGGGCAGCACTTCACTGTGTGGGAATCGAACGTTACTCCAGTGAATGGCTAAACATTCCTGGTACAGGTGTCCCATAGAGTTAAGAAAACAAGTTTGCGAAACACAAAGAAGAGCTTGTGAACTCAAGGCTACACCAAGACCCCCTAATCTTCCCACATAGATAAAAACGCCTGTTTCTCAGTGGAAAGTTACTGAATGCTGGATCTCAATAGTTAACCCTGAAAACAAGTGTACGTGACTAACCTTGTTTTTATGCTATCAAAAATGATATAAAAATACTGAATGCTCGGAATCGTGTGGACAGACTCTTGCTTGACTGTTCTCCTTGTCTGACAAGTTATTGCTAATAAAGTAGCTACAGTTTGATCATCACGTCTAGTGTAAATTATTCCACAAGCCCACCGAGACTGCGCCGACCAGCGATCACTAGCAGTATTCTACATACACTAGACTGCACCTGGAGTATTGTGTGGAATTTTGGTCTCCTAATTGAGGAAGGACAATATTGCTATTGAGGGAGTGCAGCAAAGGTTCACCAGGTTAATTCCCGGGATGGCGGGACTGACATATGATGAAAGAATGGGTCGACTGGCCTTGTATTCAATGGAATTTAGAAGGATGAGAGGATATCTTACAGGAACATATAACATTTTTAAAGGATTGGATAGACAAGATGCAGCAAAAATGTTCCCGATGTTGGGGGAGTCCAGAACCAGGGGTCGGAGTTTACGAATAAGGGATCGGCCATTTAGGACTGAGATGAGGAAAAACTATTTGCAACCAGAGAGTTGTGAAACTGTGGAATTCTCTGCCACGGAAGGCAGTGGTGGCTGTTTTCAAGAGAGAGTTAGATTTAGGTCTTTAGAGCTAAAGGAATCAAGGTATATGGGGGAAAAGCAGGAACAGGATACCGATTTCAGATGATCAGCCATGATCAAATTGAATGGCGGTGCTGGCTCGAAGGGCCAAATGGCCTACTCCTGCACCTATTTTTCTATGTCGCTAATCCAGTGGTATTAGTGTTGATTTCTCTAACTTCAAGTAACCCCAGCATTTCCTCTCTCATCCCCATCCCTCCCCCACTCAAGTGGCACCAGCTTCTCATTTTCACCCAACAAACAGCTAACAATGGCCTGATTCCTTTATCATTACTTTTTGCATATCTTTCATTTATTGTTCTATATCTCTGTACATTATCGTCCATATCTCTTTCCTGTGACTTTCAGTCTGAAGAAAGATCTCAACCCGAAACGTCACCCATTACTTCTCTCCAGAAATACTGCCTGTCCCGCTGAGTTACTCCAGCTTTTTGAGTCTGTCTTCGGTTTAAAACAGCATCTGCAGTTCTTTCCTACACAACACTCTCTGGATACCTATTATCTATATTACTAAAAGTCTGATCTTGACCGCTTTCGGCTCACTGTGCTGTGATTTCCGAGAGAACGCCGCCACAAACGGCCAACATTTTTGGCCACCTCACTTAAAGCCCCCTCTGCCTTCCGGGACCAGAGGATTTTTCCCATCGATGAAAAATCAGAGAGATATTAATGTTTTTTTTTAAATTGCCATTCTCTCTGCTGCCCCTGCTGGAGGGAGGGGGAGGGACTATAAAACTAGGAAGTGGTGTGGTTCACTCAGTCTCTGCAAGATGGAGGAAGCCAGAGGGTCACGTCACGTCACGTCACGTCTCTCTGAGCTCTGAATAACACTGAACACATGTCTACTCAACTGTGAGTGCCCTTAATGTGGTTTGAAAATGAAAATATGGTTGGTTTGAAGTAAAAAGGCACTGCCTGCAAATGGTTGTTTGGGGGGTTTGGGTTGAAGTGAAAGGGCACTGCCTGCAAATGGTTGTTTGGGGGGTTTGGGTTGAAATGAAAAGGCACTGCCTGCAAATGGTTGTTTGGGGGGTTTGGGTTGAAGTAAAAAGGCACTGCCTGCAAATGGTTGTTTGGGGAGTTTGGGTTGAAGTGAAAAGGCACTGCCTGCAAATGGTTGTTTGGGGGTTTGGGTTGAAGTGAAAAGGCACTGCCTGCAAATGGTTGTTTGGGGGTTTGGGTTGAAGTAAAAAGGCACTGCCTGCAAATGGTTGTTTTGGGGGGTTGGGTTGAAGTGAAAAGGCACTGCCTGCAAATGGTTGTTTGTCTAAACTTGACAACTTCCTGTTTGCACTATATTGAATTTAGATAAAACGCTACCACTTACGGCTGTGATTTTTGGCCATCTTAGTTCCCCTCCGCTCATCAGGTGCAGAGGATTCTTCCCATCAATCAAAAACAAAAGTGTTATTAGTGTTTAAAAAATGTTGAGAATCTCTCTCCTGTCAATCACGCCATGAAGGCCACACCTTTTCCGGTGGGAGGGGGAGGGATTATAAAACCCGGAAGTGTGGGTGTGGCTCAGTCTCTGCATGATGGGGGAGGGAGAGGTCACGACTCTGTCTGAGCTGTGAATCAACTTAACACACTGAATGTCTACTGAACTGTGAGTGTGGTGTTTTATGTGGTTTTATGGTGGTTTTTATGGTGGTTTCACCCTACTTGAAATAGTATGAAACTGCATTTGAATGTGGTGGCCTTGCACCCTGCATGAAAAGGTATGAAACTGCATTTGAATGTGGTGTCGTTACACCCTGCATGAAATGGTATGAAACTGCATTTGAATTTGGTGGCCTTGCACCCTCCTTGAAATGGTATGAAACTGCACTTGAATTTTGTGGCCTTGCACCCTGCTCGAAGAGGTAAGAAACTGCACTTGAATTTGGTGGCCTTGCACCCTGCTTGAAATGGTAGGAAAATGGATTTGAATTTGGTGGCCTTGCACTCTGCTTGAAATGGAATTTCAAGGAATAGCTGTGAGCCAACTGCCAGCCCACCAGCCGTGAGTGAGCTGCCAGCACATCAGCCATGAGGAACTGAACTGCCACCCCAAGAATCCATTTGGTGCACAATGTCCATACTAGCCCTCTGGAGACCAGTAGTCCCTGCAGCCAACAACACCCATACCAGCGCTCCAGAAAGCCCCCCCCCCCCCCACTGGCCACCAATATTGGAATTGGTGGAGAGGTGGAATATTGCATCGGGGGACCAGCCCTCCCGTGTGAACATGGGACACAACGGGTCCCACTTAGTCTAGTTCTATATATAAACCAGGCTGTAATTGATAGTCATACAGTGATAGAGCATGGAAACAAGCTATTCGGCCCAACTTGCCCACATGGCCAACATTAGACAGAAATCCAAGATGGCAGCACACGTCTCTGACTGTGTCTGTTTGTTTGGCGGGTGTGACTGGGTGACTGAGTGAGTTTTCTGTGGGTCGTCTGCGAGCGTTGTCGTTCCGTCGGGAAGCCACGGAGCGGGTGCGACTGAGTGACTGAGTGGATTTTCTGTGGGTCATCTGCGAGCGTTGTCGTTCCGTCGGGAAGCCACGGAGCGGATTTCTTGTAGGACTCTCCCTGCACTGATGTGTGGCGTCGTTGGTTGAGGCGAAGTGGTCTGGCTGCTTTTCTCCTCGATTTTCGGGATCTCAGCGTGCAATGTCGCTGCTCGTGGCTGCTCTTTTCCTATTGATTTGGAGCGGCTCCGGGGGAAGCCCACACGGGACTGAGGGCTCCTGTCCAGTCAACTTTACACCGGTTTTGCCATGCCGGGGGACGTGCGCTTCTGGCAGTCCGCTGGGCATTAGTTTGTCACCTATGACTCTTCTGCCCCCCGCATCTATGGACTTGGCCCGTCTGGTCAGCTTGATGGCCTTACAAGACAACTTTATTATTTCTTCAAGTTGCCTTCGTGACTTTTTTTATATTTTTAAAGATTAGAAAAGATCATTTAAGCAAATCTATAAGGTCTGATTATAGGTGTATAATTGTTCTGTTGCTGCTGATTTCAGGGATGTTCAACCTAACCCAGGCCCAGGCTCTGCTGAGTCTGCTGTTAATTTTAACACCCCTGCTGAATTTGAATCAAGGTCTGGACTTGGTTTCATCCATTTGAATGTGCGCAGTATGATTGCAAAAATGGATATGATTCGTATCTGGGCTCATTCAACTGATGCTGATGTTATTGTCATATCTGAAACTTGGCTAAACAAAGCAGTTTTAAACAAGGATATCAACATTGACGGCTACAATGTGTATAGGACTGATCGACCCAAGAAGGGCAGAGGGGTCGCAGTCTATGACAAGTCTAAGTTTCATGTGAAGATCCGTCTACATCAGTGAGTAAGCAATTTGAACTTCTGGCTCTTGACATGGAAATCTCAAAAACTCTCCACATCACTGTCGTCGGTTGCGAAAGGCCACCTTCAGCTATCAGCTGCACCTTACCATCTTTAATGGAGCTTTTATCCGGGTTGCACTTTAATGGAATTGTCCTTATTGGTGACCTAAACTGGAACTGGCTGCTACCAGCATCAGATGATTTTAAAGCATTTTGTGATTCGTTTAATTTCTTTCAGATTGTTGACAGTCCTACTAGACCTAATCTGAAATGTCCGGAAAAATCTTCTTTAATTGATCTTATCTTAACAAATGTTCCTCATAAATATTCTGCTGCTTATGTTTTTGCAAATGACGTCAGTGACCACTGTGTCATTGCAACAGTAAGAAATACAAAAGTTCCTAAAACCAAACCACGTGTCATAAAGCGGGACATGAAACATTTTGTGGAGCAAGCATTTTTTCATGACCTGTTTCTCTTTGGCTGGGAGAAAATTAATGTAATTCCTGATGTTGAAAATGCCTGGAAATTATTTTATGATGGTTTTATTGAAATTGTTAACAAGCACTCTCCTTTTAGGAAGTATAGAATAAGGGGCGGGGATAATGCATGGTTCACGTCAGAGTTATCCATTTTACTCCATGAGCGCAATGTGGCATGGTCTAAAGCCAGGAGTACTGGTCTTGGATCAGACTGGTTGCTCTTTAGGCAGCTGCGAAATGCAAGCACAGTTGCAATTAGAAAAGCCAAAGCTGATCATTTCCTTACTGAAACTTCAAATAACCTAAACAATCTGTTGAAATTCTGGAAAACCATTAAATCAATAACTGGAAATAAAAATGTTATTGAGCTACCTCCATGCATTGTCAAAGACTCTACCCAAATTTATGAAAAGGCTGACATGCTTGGTTGTTTTAATGAGCATTTCATTGCCTCTGATTCACTTTTCAACTCTCAAAACACAGCTCAAGGCTCCTCTGCTTGCTCTGATAGTAGTTGTTTTTTGGGGGGACAAGCCTTTACCTTTGACGCTGTTACACTTTCAGAGGTGCATAAGGCCCTGAGATGTTTAGACACAAAAAAATCGTCAGGTCCAGACAACCTTGAGCCTTACTTCCTAAAGTTAGCCGCTGATTTTTTTTGCATTGCCTCTGACTTATCTTTTTAATCTATCCCTGGAGACAAACGAAATTCCCCTTATTTGGAAATCTGCCTTTGTTCTCCCACTGTTAAAAGGGGGGGACCCCACTGTGCTAAACAACTATAGGCCCATCTCCAAACTGTTTGTTTTAATTAAGGTGCTGGAATCCATTGTAAACCAGCAACTGAAGGACTTTTTATCAACTAACAGTATTTTATCTGAATTTCAATCTGGTTTTAGGAAAAAATATAGTACGTCAACAGCTGCTTTAAAAGTAGTAAATGATTTTATTGAATTTTTAAACAATAAGGAACACTGTGTAGCCCTTTTCGTTGACCTATCAAAGGCTTTCGATACTGTGGATCATGCCTTATTGTTACAAAGACTATGCAGCATCGGTTTGTCTGATCAAGCTGTCTGTTGGTTTAAAAACTATCTATCAGGCAGATCCCAGTGTGTGCGAGCAGAAGGTATTACTTCTAGCTCTCTTAATGTATCCAAGAGTGTGCCACAGGGATCGGTTCTAGGACCTTTATTATTTACTATTTATATTAATAGTCTAGATCATAAAGCTCCGAACGCAAAGTTTCACTTTTATGCTGACGACACAGTGATATATTGCTCTGCGTCTACCCCAAATCAGGCTCTCTGTCAGCTCCAAACTGCTTTTAACTGTGCAACGTAACCTGTGTGATTTAAAACTTGTTTTAAATGCTGACAAGACAAAGCTCATGCTGTTCACTAAAGCTAAATCAAAGCCCTCGGACCTCCCTCCTATCACCACTTTGCAGGGCTCTGTGGTTGAATCTGTGTCTCAATATAAATATCTGGGAATTATAATTGACGATTCTCTCTCTTTTAAACCACATATCCAGCAACTTGTGAAAAAACTAAAGATAAAATTAGGTTTTTACTTTAGAAACAAATCTTGTTTTTCTTTTGAAGCCAAAAAAAGACTTGTTGCTGCAACGTTTATGTCTGTGTTGGACTATGGTGATGTTTTATATATGAATGCATCTTCAAAATGCCTAGTCTTTGGACACGATCTACCACGGAGCACTGAGATTTGTTACTAATTTTAAAACCCTCACGCACCACTGCTCTTTGTATGCTCAAGTTGGATGGTTTGCCCTGTCCACCCGCAGACTCCATCATTGGCATATTCTTATTTATAAGACTATCCTCGGTGTTCTTCCTTCATACCTGCAGAAGTATGTAATTAGAAAAAGCACAGGAACTTATCAGCTCCGCTCTGAGGACTTGTTCTTACTAAAAGTCCGTACTGAACTGGGGAAAAGGGCATTTAGTTATGCTGTTCCCTTCACATGGAACC
>JAXLNO010001298.1:0-33685 GCA_038087875.1 Malacoraja senta
CCGTTTAAAAACGGTATCCAGCCCCGTACGGGACTCGTCGCGGCCTGACTCAGTTGAGTCCGAGGGCCTCCCAGACTTTTCTGTTGGCCTTATGCCCGACTGGCGTTGGCACTGTGCTTTGTAGCACTAAGTCTGCAGTCACTCCGCTCCCGGTCGGCGACTATGCAGGGGTACGAGGCAGCCGCTCAAAGACCGCATTCCCGCGGCTCTCCTTTGCTTACCAGCGGCTCGCCTCCCCCTGGTCGTCTTCACCATGGTGCAGAGTGAGTGGAGGGCTGTACGTTCAGGGGGGGAGAGTTTAGAGTGAGAAAGGGGAGTGGAGAAGTTGAGGTGGTTGATGTCAAGTCAAGTCAAGTCGTCACATTTATTTATATAGCACATTTAAAAAACAACTCTCGTTGGCCAAAGTGCTTTACATTTGTTATAAGAATAGCATAAACAAAACAAACTACATACATATATATATACATGTAGCCCTCACTCAGAGGACGTCAGGAAAGGCTTGGGAGTATAGATACGTTTTTAGTCTTGACTTAAAAGAGTCGATGGAGGGGGCCGTTCTGATGGGAAAGGGGATGCTGTTCCATAGTCTAGGGCCTGCAAACGCAAAGGCGCGGTCGCCCCTGAGCTTATGCCTAGACCGTGGGATATTCAGCAACCCCAAGTCGGCCGATCTGAGGGGCCTGGAGGTGTAGTGGTGGGTGAGAAGACTTTTTATGTAGGTGGGGGCAAGCCCATTGAGGGCTTTGTAGACATGGAGGAGGGTCTTGAAGTTTATACGGAACTTTCCACCGGCAGTTTAAAATAAAACGGTCTAAAGCAGGTAGATGGCCATGAGGAGGAGTCCAAGAGGAGCGGGTCCGTTGGAAGTGGGAGAAGGGGTCATCACTAGGGGGTGAAGACTCCTTCCCATGGGAGAATGCTTGGATGCGGAGGTGACGGAAGAAGAGCTCTACATCGTGGCAGGCACGGAACTCATTGAGATGGGGACGGAGGGGAACAAAGGTGAGGCCTCTGCGGAGGACAGACCATTCAGAGAGGGTCGGGGGGATGGTGAACACATGGCAAGGATGGGGGTTGGGGCCGAAGGAAGGCAGGTGAGTGGACGGAAGCCGAGGCGATGTCTGGTGGGGGGGGTGGTGGGTGGCAAGGGTGTAGGGGGGTATGAGGACTATAGTGTGGGTGGGGAGGAGCTGGGGTCACTTGGTTTAAGGAGGAAGGGGAAGACCCAGTGGAACGACCACTGAGGTTCCCTGTGTAGGGGGGAACACTAGGACCCAGCACAGTTAGACCCCATGGTGTGAGAGTCTACAGCGTGGAGACTTCAGGCCCGATGCTGAGCCTAGCTCAGGTAAGGCGGCGGCTGCGGCCTGCTGGAGGGCGGTGGAATGGCGAGGGTCGGTGGAGTCACTGGTGGAGGTCCGTGGGGAGTGGTCAGCGGGTGAAACGTCGGAAGTCCTGGTCAGCGGATGGCCGGTGAGGCAAAATTACTAGGGGACCGAGGATCCAGTGGGAGGGAGGAACTGAAAGGAATCCACATGTCATGAAATGGTGTTAGGTAAACTGTTGGGAATGAAGGCAGATAAATCCGCAGGGCCTGATGGCCTGCATCCCAGAGTACTCAAGGAGGTGGCCCTGGAAATCGTGGATGCATTGGTGATCATTTTCCAATATTCTCTCGACTCTGGATCAGTTCCTGTGGACTGGAGCGTAGCCAATGTAAACCCCATTTTTTAAGAAAGAAGGAGGGAGAGAGAAAATGGGGAATTATATGGGGCCTTACATCGGTAGTGGGGAAGATGCTTGAGTCGAGTTTTAAAGATTTTTTTTTTTTTTTTTGCCTTGAGATACCTGCTAAGAGGAATCTCATATCTTCTAGGTGTAACAATTCCGACATATTAGAAGTCCACATTTTTGTCGTTGGCGTGGGAGCATTTTTCCAAAATTTCAGTATAAGTTTTTTTGCCGTTATTAAGCCATAATTAAGAAAACTCCTTTGAAACGAAGTCAGCTCCAAACTTGCTTCTATTGTTCCAAAAAAATCAGTTCTGCATTCAGTTTCAGTTTTATTTTAAATAATTTAGTGAAAATTTCAAAAATTTCATTCCAAAATTTTTGGATATTTATACAAAAAACAAAAGAATGTGCTATAGTTGCTTCTTGGGTTAGGCATTTATCACAGATAGAAGAGGTATTTGGGTAAAATTTACTTAATTTAACCTTCGAATAGTATAATCTATGTAAAATTTTAAATTGAATTAGTGTGTCTTACGTTAATCGAGCATTTATATAACAGGTATTTATCCCAACTCTCTTTCGAGATTTTTATAGCTAGTTCCTGTTCCCATTCTCTTCTAATCCCATCCGATGATGGAATTTCTATGTTTAAAATGGAATTATACAGGTATGATATTAAATTAGCTGATTCCGCTTTTATATTCATTATCTCATCTAATAGGTCAGGAGACATATTTTGATATTCTCGTATATTTTTTTAAATAGTCACGTATTTGAAAGTATTTAAAATATTGATTACTACTCAAGTTGTATTTAAGTTGTAGTTGGTGAAATGTTAAAAAACTTCCATTATCATACATATCTCCAAACGTTTTAAAGATGTTATTGCAGCATATTTGGAAAGCAGCGACAGGATCGGTCAAAGTCAGCATGGATTTATGAAGGAAAAATCATGCTTGACTAATCTTCTGGAAATATTTGAGGACAAGTAGAATGGATAAGGGAGAGCCAGTGGATGTGGTGTATCTGGACTTTCAAAAACATTAGACAATAGACAATAGGTGCAGGAGTCGGCCACTTGGCCCTTCGAGCCAGCACCGCCATTCAATGTGATCATGGCTGATCATCCCCAATCAGTACCCCGTTCCTGCCTTCTCCCCATATCCCCTGACTCCGCTATTTTTAAGAGCCCTATCTAGCTCGCTCTTGAAAGCATCCAGAGAACCTGCCACCACCGCCCTCTGAGGCAGAGAATTCCACAGACTCACCACTCTCTGTGAGAAAAAGTGTTTCCTCGTCTCCGTTCTAAATGGCTTACTCCTTATTCTTAAACTGTGGCCCCTGGTTCTGGACTCCCCCAACATCGGGAACATGTTTCCTGCAAATCGGGAACATGTTTCCTGCACATCGAGAACATGTTTCCTGCACATCAGGAACTTTGACACAGTCCCACACATGAGATTAGTGTGCAAAATTAATGCACATGGTATTGGGGGTAGGGTATTGACATGGATAGAGAACAAGAAATAAAGAGTAGGAATTAACGGGTCCTTTTCGGAATGGCAGGCATTGACTAGTAGGGTGCTGCAATTTACAATATACAGTATATTAACATTTATTTACAATATACAGTATATTAACATTTATTTACAATATACAGTATATTAACGATTTAGACGAGGGAATTAAATGTGACATCTCCAAGTTTGCGGATGACACAAAGCTGGGTAGCAGTGTGAGCTGTGATGAGGATGCTATGAGGCTGCAGGGTGAGTTGGATGGGTGAGTGGGCAGTTGCAGTATAATGTGGATAAATGTGAGGTTAGCTACTTTGGTGGCAAGAACAGGAATGTAAATTATTATCTTGAATGGTGTCAGATTAGGAAAAGGGGAGGCACAACGAATCCTGTATGTCCTTGTACCTCAGTCACTGAAAATAAGCATAATACAGCAGGCAGTGAAGAAAGCTAATGGCATGTTGGCCTTCATTGAAGAGGATTTGAGTTTAGGAGCAAGGAGGTCACCTGGAGTACAGTGTGCAATTTTGGTCTCCTAATTTGAGGAAGGACATTATTGCTATTTAGGGAGTGCAGCGTAGTCAACAAAATAGAGAGAGTACAGAGGAGATTTACTAGAATGTTGCCTGGGTTTCAGCAACTAAGTTACAGAGAAAGGTTGAACAAGTTAGGTCTTTATTCTTTGGAGCGCAGAAGGTTAAGAGGGGACTTGATAGAGGTCTTTAAAATTATGAGCGGGTTAGACAGAGTGGACGTGGATAAGCTTTTCCCATTGAGAGTAGGGAAGATTCAAACAAGGGGACATGACTTGAGAATTAAGGGACAGAAGATTAGGGGGAACATTAGGGGGAACTTCTTTACTCAGAGAGTGGTAGCTGTGTGGAATGAGCTTCCAGTGGAAGTGGTGGAGGCAGGTTCGATGTTATCCTTTAAAAATAGATTGGATGGGTATATGGACGGGAAAGGAATGGAGGGTTATGGTCTGAGTGCAGGTAGATGGGACTAGGGGGAAGTATTTATTTTTAATTAAAAAAAAATTTTTTTTAATGTTCGGCACGGACTTGAAGGGCCGAGATGGCCTGTTTCCGTGCTGTTATGGTTATATGGTTATATGGTTATAGGTTCACCAGGATCCCCCCAAGGTTGCGTCCTCAGCCCCCTACTGTACTCCCTGTACACACATGACTGTGAAGCCAGGTTCAGCTCCAACTCCATAATCAAGTTTGCTGATGACACTGTGGTGGTGGGCCTGATCTCCCATAACAATGAGAAGGCCTACCGGGAGGAGGTGGCTAATCTGGCACTCTGGTGTCAGGACAACAGCCTCTTGAATGTCATAAAAACTAAGGAGCTGATTGTGGACTTTAGAAGGGCACAACATCCGAGGACGTACACGCCACTGGAGATAAATGGGGATACTGTGGATAGGGTGAGCTGCTTTAAATACCTGGGAGTCCACATCACAGAGGATCTGACGTGGACAACACACGCTGCTGCACTGGTGAGTAAGGCAAGGCAGTGCCTTTACCACCTCAGGCAGCTGAGGAAATTCAGAGTCTCTCTGAGGATCCTTCAGTGCTTCTACACTGGGGCTGTAGAAAGCATCTTGTCCGGCAACATCACAATCTAGTTTGGGAACAGCTCTGCCCAGGACAAGAAGGCTCTGCAGAGAGTAGTGTGTTTGGCCGAACGCACTAAGGGAACTACACTCGCCCCCCCTGCAGGACCTATACATCAGAAGGTGCAGATCCAGAGCCAGCAACATTATGGGGGACCCCTAGCACCCCAGCAATGGACTGTTCCAGCTGCTACGGTCCGGCAAACGCCTCCGCTGTCATGCTGTAAAAACAGAGAGGATGAGACGGAGTTTGTTCCCACAGGCCATCAGGACTGTAAACTCTTATCTCACCAGGGACTAATTTACTGTTGTGTTGTGTGTTTTTTAAAATTGTTTTTTTTTCTAACATGTAAATGCTGGTTCAGTTATGTTCTGTTTTGTTGTTTTTGCACAATCCGCAGGCATTGCCACTTTCATTTCACTACACATCTTGTATGTGTATGTGACAAATAAAGTTGACGACTTGAATTCCTGGGATGAATTATGATGAATTAATTGGTCAAATAGGCTTGTATTCTCTGGAATTTAGAAGGATGAGAGGGGAATATAAAATTCTTAAAGGATTGGACAGGCATGTGAAAAAATGTCCCGATGTTGGGAGAGTCCAGAACCAGGGGTCACAGTTTAAGCATTTAGCACGAGATGAGGAAAAACTTCACCCAGAGGGTCGTGAATCTGTGGAGTTCTCTGCCACAGAAGGCAGTGGAGGTCAATTTTTAAGAGTTAGATTTAGCTCCTCCAGCTAAAGGAATCAAGGGATATGGGGGAAAAGCAGGAACAGGGTACGGGTGAGACCACATTTAGAATACTGTGGGTAGACAAAAGTGCTGGAGAAACTCAGTGGGTGCGGCAGCATCTATGGAGCGAAGGAAATAGGCAACGTTTCGGGCTGAAACCCTTCTTCAGAGAATATTGTGTTCAGTTCCGGGCACCATGTTATAGGAAAGATATTGTCAAGCTTGAAAGGGTTCAGAGAAGATTTACGAGGATGTTGTCAAGACTAGGGGTTCTGAGCTATAGGGAGAGGTTAAGTTGGTTGGGTCTCTATTCCTTGCAGCGCAGGATGTTGAGGGGTGATCTTATAGAGGTGTATAAAATCATGAGAGGAATAAATCGGGCAGATGCACAGAATCTGTTGCCCAGAGTAGGGGAATCGAGGACCAGAGGACATAGGTTCAAGGTGAATGGGAAAAGATTTAATATGAATCTGAGGGGTCACTTTTTCACATAAAGGGTGGTGGGTGTATGGTAACAACCCACCATCGGCGTTACCGACGGGCCACCACCAGACAGGTACATGGATAGGACAGGTTTGGAGGAATATGGACCAAGCTCAGGCAAGTGGGACTAGTGTAGCTGGGACATTGTTGGCCGGCGTGGGCACGTTGGGCCGAAGGGCCTGTTACCACACTGTTTCACTCTATGAGAAGGGGTCATCACTGGGTGCAGAGGCGGAGGCGACGGAAGAAAAGCTCTACGGACCCGGAACTCGTTGAGGTGGGAGTGGAGGGGAATGAAGATGAGGCTTCTGCTGAGGACAGACCGTTCCGTATTGGAAAGGGGCAGATCACGGGGGAGGATGGTGAAGACACGGCAACGGTGAGGGTTGGGGTCAGAGGGGGGGGGGGCGGGGAGTAGACAGAGGTTAAGGCTAAGTGTTAAAGAAGGAACTACAGATGCTGGAAAATCGAAGGTACACAGGTTAAGGCTAAGTTTGGTGGGGGGATGATGGGTGTTCAGAGAGGAGGGGAGCGGGAGGACTATTGTATGGCAGGGGAGAGGTCGGGGTAACCTGGTTAAAAGAGGGGGAAGGGGAAGACCCATCTACTAAGATTCCCTGTTGGAGGAGGGGGTGCAATAGGGCCCAGGTTCTCCTTATCCAGAGATGCTGCCTCTCCAGCATTTTGTGTCTGCCTGCAGTGCGGGGGCGGGGCCGAGGGCCGTAACTGGGGCGGGACCGGGGGACGGGCTTGTCGCCGGGGGCGGAGCTTGACGCCTGGGCGGGGCCGGAGAGGGGCATGTCGCGGTGCCGCCGGACGGTTGCCGGGGTGACGGGGCCCGGGCCGCCGCCATGCCGCTGTCATGTCCCCAGGAGGATGCACCGACGCTGCCCGACAACCCGCTGGCCCTGGAGCCGCCCTCACTCGGGGACGGCCTGGTGGTGGAGAGCGAGCGCGGCCGCCAGAGGCTCACCCAGGTGGGTGGCGTCGGTCTCCCCTCTGACCCCCAAACTTCCCACACCCTCTGAGGCCTGAACCCCCCCCCCACACCATCTGACCCCCAAACTTCCCACACCCTCTGACCCCTGAACCCCTCCCACAACCTCTGACCCCCAAACCCCCTCCAACAACCTCTGACCCACGAACACCCTCCCACAACCTCTGACCACGAACCCCCTCCTACACCCTCTGACCCCTGAACCCACACACTCTAACTCCCTGAGCTCCCCTGACCACCCCCCAGACTCCCCAAACACCCTGATCTCCCCCAAAACCCTTGATGCCCCCAAAGGCCCTGACCACCTCAGACTCGACGCAATGCCTGATACGCCAAACCCCTAATCCTCCTGAGACCCGAAACCCGACCACCACTGGACCTTAAGTTCCTGACAACCCCCCCCCCCCGCTTGATTCCTGACTCCTCCAAACCCCAACCACTCTTAATCCTGACGCTACAAACCCCACAAACAACAATCCTCGTAAACTCTGACTACTTCCCAAACCCTGACCCCTCACCCCCTCAAATACCTGAACCCCCGCCCCATCCCGATACCTGCCCCACTCCGACACCTGCCCCATCGCGATACCTGCACCACTCCGACACCTGCCCTACCCCAGACCCTCCTGGGGCCACCATCTCCTCGAGCCTTACCGCACGGATGTGTGGCAGGGGGGACGTGTCGTTCCTCTAACGCTCTGTGTTTGTGAGCAGATCCCGTACCAGGTGTACCTGGGCCACACCAGCCAGGTCAGCTGCTGCAACTTTTGTTTCGACGACACCAGGTTCATCACCAGCTCCTTCGACGAATCCGTAATCCTCTGGGTAAGAGCCTTCCATCCATCTATTGTCCATTTTGTAATGTCCTGTGATTGCTGAGGAGTTTGGTCTTACCAAACCCGGCTGATTCCCCTGTATCTAACCCAGGGTCACTTGGCGGGGCGAGGAAGGGGAACGTGTGATGATTGTCCGTCTATCTCAGGGATTTGACTTGGTGTTCCATCTAAGGCAAGGTTCGGCAACCTGTGGCCCATAACCCAAAAGCCCGGCCCGCAGGCAATTTTTTTTCCTGAGGACTTACGTCATCGAGCGCACGTGTATGTGTGTGTGTTTATATATATGTGTGTGTGTGTGTGAGAAATGTGGGATTGGGAGCTGAGTCAGTGTCTCCGACAGTGGTTGCGCTGCCGAGTGGGGGTCGGGCCCCATGTGAGTGTTGGGGAGATCCTCCACAGGGCCAGTATGAAGTTTTTCAAAAAGGGCGGTGGAATCACAGGATTACAAAAAATGTATGTGAAATAATGTGCGCACATCACGAGCGCAAAGTCCTTCGCGGCGGGGTTCAGGGGCCCTTAAGCTCTGGGGTTTTAGATGCTCTCTGGTGCATTGTGAGCCTTATTTTGGAACATTTTTGCACCAAATTTATAAGCAATATTTCAGAATATTAACAGGAATCTGAGAGGTAGCTTTTTCACACAAAGGGTATAAGGAACGAGCTGCCAGAGGAGGTAGTTAAGGCTGGCATTATCCTAATGTTTAAGAGACATTTGGACACGTACATGAATAGGACAGGTTTAGATGGCTATGGGCCAAATGCGTGTGAGTGGGACTAGTGTAGATGGGACATGTTCGTCGGTGTGGGCAAGTTGGGCTGAAGGGCCTGTTTCCACACTGCATCACTCTATGACTCTAAAAAGTTAAGAAGAAAGATGCATGTAGATAAGTAGAGCAGATTTGAAAGAGGAGTGAAATGTAAAGGCAGAGAGTGGTTTATGGGTGGAAAGGAATATAGGAAAGGAGGGGGGAGGGTGGGCTTGGGCAGATGGGTGAAGGGAAAATAGACACAAAGTGCTGGAGTAACTCAATGGGTCAGGCAGCATCTGTGGAGAACATGGATAGGTGACGTTTCACAGAGTGCTGGAGAATTTAGGGAGTTAGGAGGAGAGTTAAGAAGAAGGACCGCAACGGTAACAATCTCAGGATTACTGCCTGTGCCACGCGACAGTGAGAGTAGGAATGGAGCGATGTGGAGGATAAATGCGTGGCTGAAGGACAGGTGCAGAGGGCAGGGAATCAAGTTTCTGGATCATTGGGACCTCTTTTGGGGAAGGTGTGACCTGTACAAAAAGGACGGGTTGCACTTGAACCCGAGGGGGACCAATATCCTGGCGGGAAGATTTGCAAAGGCTACTGGGGAGACTTTAAACTAGAACGGTTGGGGGGAGGGACTCAAATAGAGAAAGCTAGTAGACAGTGTGTGAGGTAGGAGGCAGAGAAGGGAAGCACTCAGACCCAACATGTAGGGGAGAAAGAAGAAAAAGATAATAAACAGAGAATAAGAGGTGGTGGGTTTCTTAAATGTGTGAGCAGAGAGACAGAGGGGTGTAAAATGAGGGTAGAAGCAATAGGTAGCAAGGTGAAAAGTAAAAGTGGCAGGCAGACAAATCCAGGGCAAAAATCAAAAAGGGCCACTTTTCAACATAATTGTATAAGGGGTAAGAGTGTTGTAAAAACAAGCCTGAAGGCTTTGTGTCTCAATGCAAGGAGCATTCGTAATAAGGTGGATGAGTTGAATGTGCAGATAGTTATTAATGAATATGATATAGTTGGCATCACGGAGACATGGCTCCAGGGTGACCAAGGCTGGGAGCTGAACATCCAGGGATATTTAATATTCAGGAGGGATAAGGAGGTGGGGTAGCGTTGCTGGTTAGAGAGGAGATTAACGCAACAGAAAGGAAGGACATTAGCTTGGAGGATGTGGAATCGATATGGGTAGAGCTGCGAAACACTAAGGGGCAGAAAATGATAAAGCTGAATTATGTTAAAAATATAAGAAAAGCTTACAGCTTATATTTAGTCTCAAATCAGGCTTTTCTCCAGTAGATTAATACAGAAAGGCAAGTTAAGTTGCCTCAGGTTGCGGTGTATTGAGATAATGAATACTATAACATTTGTCTCCCAAGTGACGAGAGAGGCAGCAGAGAAGAAGCTAGATTGATCTATTTGATATGTAAAATGCCTTGTACCAAATGTCCGATGTTTTTTTTATTTTTTATTTTTTTTTAATTTTTTTATTAGAAGTATTTTACATTACAGTAATCTGCAATAACGTAAGTTTATACAGTTCTTATACCACTTCTTATTTTAAACTTTAATAGGAAAAAAGGATAGAAAGAGTTAGTAAAGATAGTCAGTGAGTGAATGAAAGAGTGGTCCAGGAACACCCGTATGAACCTAAACCACAAGAAATAGTTAAAAAAGAAAAGAAAAAAACCAAAAGGCGGGAAAAGAAAAAAGAAAAAAGAAAGTAAGATTGAACATTATGAGAGGGATGTACCTACTTCTTATCTTTACTCACCCCTCGCCAGGTCCTAAAACAATTTATTATCAACATTTTGTTGCACCCTATGTTTGTAATAAGTCGATATATGGAGACCAAATCTTTTGGAATTGGTCTTGTTTACCTGCTAGGAGGAATCTCATATCTTCTAGGTGTAACAATTCCGACATATTAGAAGTCCACATTTTTATTGTTGGCGTAGGAGCATTTTTCCAAAATTTCAGTATCAGTTTTTTTGCCGTTATTAAGCCATAATTAAGAAAACTCCTTTGAAACGAAGTCAGCTCCAAACTTGCTTCTATTGTTCCAAAAATAATCAATTCTGCATTCGGTTTCAGTTTTATTTTAAATAATTTAGTGAAAATTTCAAAAATTTCATACCAAAATTTTTGAATCTTTCTACAAAAAACAAAAGAATGTGCTATAGTCGATTCTTGGATTAGGCATTTATCACAGATAGCAGAGGTATTTGGGTAAAATTTACTTAATTTAGCTTTTTTTACATTTTAAAATTATTTTTATTAGAAGTACGGTAAATTACAGTAATACACAACACTTATATCTTAATACATTTTTTATACCGCTTCATTTTTTTGAGCTTTAAGAGAAAGATAGAAGTAAGAAAAGTAAAGAAAGTGCGCAAGAGTCGTGAAGTGCAAGAGAGTGTTGGGAAAAGAAAGCCCCTTAGAAAAGAAGTTAGAGAAGGAAGTAAAGTAAGAAAGTAGGCCCTAGAAAAGAAAGAAAAAGAAAGTAGGAACAATCGCAGAAAGGGGACTACCAACCAAGTCTGTTTTTGTTGTTTTACCTCCCATTACCAGGTCCTGATACCATTTCTTTATTTATTTATTTTTTAAATTACTATTGCACCTCATGCTTGTAATAGGTCCAGAAACGTAGACCACGTCTTTTGGAATTGGTCTGCTTTACCTGCTAAGAGGAATCTCATCTCTTCCAGATGTAATGTTTCAAACATATTTGATGTCCACATTTTTATTGTTGGTGTGGGTGCATTTTTCCAGAATTTAAGTATGAGCTTTTTTCCCATTATTAGCCCGTAATTGAATAAATTCTTCTGATACACGTTTAATTCAGGGATACCTTCCGATATTCCAAAAATGATCCATTCTTGTTTTAGTACCAGTTTTATTTTAATTAATTTTGAAAAAATATCAAATATTTCATACCAGAATTTTTGGATTTTTGTACAAAAAACAAAAGAATGCGCTATGGTAGCTTCTTGACATAGACATTTATCACAGATTGGTGAAACATTAGGAAAGATTTTATTTAATTTAGTTTTTGAATAATATAGTCTATGTAATGTTTTGAATTGGATGAGCGTATGTCGTACGTTGATCGAACATTTATGCACCTGTAGTAAATGGTTATCCCAGCTCTCTTTTGAAATTTTTATAGCTAATTCTTGTTCCCAGTCTCTTCTAATTCCATCTGTTGTGGGTATTTCTATGTTTAAAATTATATTATATAAGTACGATATTAGATTAGCTGATTCCGCCTTTGTCTTCATTGCTTCATCTAGTAAGTCGGAAGGCATATTATGATAGTCTTTTGTGTATTTTTTCAGATAATCACGAATTTGTAGATATTTAAAATATTGGTTATTTTTCAAATTATATTTCAGTTGTTGTTGAAATGATAGTAATTTTCCCAATTCATACAGATCTTCGAGCGTTTTGATTCCCATTCTTTCCCATTGTATAAATGATTTGTCTATGGTTGAAGGTTTAAACGATGGGTTATTAACTATTGGTATTGAGAGAGATAGGTTTCTTAATTTTAGATTCTGTTTTATTTGTTTCCATGTTCTAATTGTGCTATATATAATTGGATTTTTATTATAATTTTTATTATTCAAATTTATTGGAGAGAGAATAATCGCTCCTATATTACTCGGGGAGCAGTCCCCTTTTCCCATTACAATCCAGTCTGCCTGCTGGGCAGAATTGTCCAGCAGGTGAATCATATTTTTAATATTTACTGCCCAATTATAATACATAAAGTTAGGGAGCGCTAGACCCCCCAACTCTTTTCGT
This sequence comes from Malacoraja senta, assembly GCA_038087875.1. Taxonomy (NCBI): domain Eukaryota; kingdom Metazoa; phylum Chordata; class Chondrichthyes; order Rajiformes; family Rajidae; genus Malacoraja; species Malacoraja senta. The sequence continues at coordinate 12,487 of JAXLNO010001298.1, forward strand.
TTATTAAGGTGTGCACTTTGTATTCTATGGGATTTATAATCCCATATAAAATTTGTAATGTCTGAGTCCAATTTTTTGAAAAACTTTTTTGGGAGATATATAGGTATTGATTGAAATAGGTATAGGATTTGTGGTAAGAAAATCATTTTTATAGCATTTATTCTGCCTATTAAGGACATCGGAAGTGTTTTCCAGAATTTAATCATATTATTTAATTTCTTAAGTAAGGGATTATAATTGGCTTTAAACATATCCTGGTAATTTCTAGTAATTTCAATTCCCAAATATTTGAATTTTTCTGTAGCTATTTTAAAGGGGAATTTCCTGAGGTGTGTTGAGTCTTTTGGTTTTATCGACATAATTTCACTTTTGTTCCAATTTATTCTATATCCTGAGAAGGATCCAAAGTCCTCAATTAAATTTAATATATTTGGTATACTAATTTGTGGTTTTGTGATGTACAGTAGTACATCATCGGCATATAGGGATATTTTGTTATTTGAATATTTTGTATTATAACCGTAAATATCCATGTGTGTTCTTATTTTTTCAGCAAGGGGTTCAATTACTAAAGGAAATAACAGCGGTGATAATGAACATCCTTGTCTATTGCCCCTTGATAGTTCAAATTTCGAGGATAATATATTATTAGTTAGTATTCTAGCTGTAGGTTTGTTATATAATAGTTTTATCCATGCAATGAAGTTCTCTCCCAATTGGAATTTTTGCAATACTTTAATCATATAGTCCCATTCTACTTGATCAAACGCTTTTTCTGCATCCAGTGAGATGATAGATAACTCTTGGTCATGAGATTTATGTGAGTGCATTATGTTAAGCAAACGTCTCAAATTATTGAATGAATGTCTCTTAGGTATAAATCCTGTTTGATCCTCATTTATTAGTCTACTAACATACCTGCTTAGTCTACTGGCTAGTGTTTTCGCTATTATTTTTTTATCCGTATTTAACAAAGCAATAGCTCTATATGATCCTGGTTCTTCTATATTTTTATCTTTTTTAAGTATTAATATGATCGTTGATTCTGCTAGTGTTTCAGGTAAGTTTTGCTCTTTAAAAGCATATGTATACATTTCCTGTAATCGTGGAGTAACGATGTCATAAAAAGATTTATAAAATTAATTACTGAATCCGTCTGGTCCTGGTGTTTTTCCATTCTTTAGTGTTGTTATTGTGTCTTCTATCTCCTTAGAAGTAATTTGTGCTCCCAGTTCCTCTTGTTCCCTCAGTTCTAATTGTGGTAGGTTACAGTTATCTAAAAATTCTGAGATTTTAATATTGTCTATTAACGTTTTAGATGTGTATAGATTCTGGTAAAATTGAGCAAATCTTTTATTGATATCCTTGGGTAATGTTAATAATTCCCCTCTGTCTGATTTAATCTTTAATATTGCATTCTCTTTTTCCCGTTTTTTCAGTTGGCGTGCTAGAAGTTTGTGGGGTTTGTCCCCGAATTCGAAGTGTTCTTGTTTTGTGATTTGAAATAATGTTATAACTTTCTCTGACAGTAATTTATTTAGCTTGAATTTCAATAGTAGGATTTTATTATGTTTATCCATAGTTGGATCTTTAGCATTATCTGTATCTAATTGTTTTATTTGTTCTTCTAAATGTCTTTGTTCATTCTTATTCTTTTTATTTTGATAAGCTTGGAATGAAATAATGACTCCTCTAATAAATGCTTTGAAGGATTCCCATAATAGCGTGGGGGAAATATCTAGTGTATCATTTATCTCAAAAAATAGATCCATTTGTTTTTTTAGATATATACTCCCTTGTGGGTCTTTTAAAATTTGCAAGTTAAACCTCCAGAACGATTTATTCATAGACATTCCTTCTAGTTTTAAAACAAAAGTTTTAAAACAAAAGTGGTCTGAGATCGCATTAGTGTGGTATTTAGGGTTCATAGTGTGCGGAATTAATTTTGTATCCACAAGAAAATAGTCTATCCGCGAGTATGTTTTATGCACCGTTGAATAAAACGAATAATCCCTTCCCGTCGGGTTTGCAATCCTCCACACATCTGCTATATTTGTGTTTTCCATATATGTATGTAAAAGTTCACTGGTTTTAGATTTCATATTACCTTTTTGTTTTTGCATCGATTTATCTAGATAAGGGTCTAAAACAGAGTTAAAGTCTCCTCCAATTATAACATTTTGATAATTAAATTCTGCAATTATATTCAGAATTTTATTAAAAAATTGAGGGTTATCAAAATTGGGCGCGTATATGTTTACCAGCGTAATTGGCGTATTATTGATCTCTCCTGCTACTATAAGGTATCTCCCTTCCTTATCTAAAATAGTATTCTTTGATTTAAATGGAATTCCTTTACGAATGATGATTGCAGTACCTCTAGATTTGGAGGTGAGTGAAGAGTGAAATGTTTGTCCTATCCAGTTCGCCCTCAGTCTCGTCTGATCTTGATGTTTAAGATGCGTTTCCTGTAGAAACGAAATGTCCGTGTTGTATGATTTCAACTGAGATAGTATCTTGCCCCTTTTAATAGGTTCATTAATACCCCTTATATTCCAACTACATAGTGTGATTCCTCCCATTTTCTTTTGATTATCGTCATACATTTTTACCAATTTTGATGATCTTATTTATTATGGTGCATTCATACCTCAGGACTCTGGTTATTTTGGGGGCATTTCTATTATAGACTTCCTTGGTAGTTCTCCTCTGCGACTGTCCTTGAAAAATAAACACATAGATGTGACGTATTGTGATAAAAAAAAAAAGTATATCAAATAAGTTTACGGTGTCTGAGTTTCCAACACCGTAATGAGTGTCCCACTCGTCTGTGGGGTACGACATCGATATCGCTTCCGGCGTAGATGTTATGACGTTAGCCCCGCTGCCTTTATTACCCAAAACCTAGGGGGTCGGTACCGTTTCCAAATCAGTTCTATTTCACCCAGTTGCAGTATATATATATGTTTCATTCCGACTTCAAATGTATTCAGTTACATATATTCCTCACTCTTTATCTCTTAACTATTTTGAATTGGTTTTAGTATTGTTAAAAGTGAGCTGTTCGCTGAAAGGGTTAACCGGAGTCAGGCTCCTGGAATTATGCCAAGTGCCTAGTCTCCTCCCCTCCCCACTCGAGCTGCGGAACATATGTGATTACTGTTGTCTGCGTTATAAAGCAGGCAACACATTTTTATCAGTTTCAATTGCTATTTCTATATTAGTATTGTTAATTATTACTTATTATTGATTCTCAATATTTTGTAAAACTATATAAGCCATATATATGTTTCATTCCGACTTCAAATGTATTCAGTTACATATATTCCTCACTCTTTATCTCTTAACTATTTTGAATTGGTTTTAGTATTGTTAAAAGTGAGCTGTTCGCTGAAAGGGTTAACCGGAGTCAGGCTCCTGGAATTATGCCAGGTGCCTAGTCTCCTCCCCTCCACACTCGAGCTGCGGAACATATGTAATTACTGTTGTCTGCGTTATAAAGCAGGCAACACATTTTTATCAGTTTCAATTGCTATTTCTATATTAGTATTGTTAATTATTAATTATTATTGATTCTCAATATTTTGTAAAACTATATAAGCCATGTGATGTTTTTCGCTCTCAGCATATCAGATCGTCACTCCCATGTTATCAGTCTTTCCTCGTTTGAGCACAGAGTGTCCTTGAGTTAGATGCCGCAATGTTCAAGGGGAGATAATAATGTCTAGACACGTCTCATGGAAAATCTGTTGCGTGTAATAATTTTAAAAGATTGATGTTCAGTTATTTCACTTTTCTTGTGATATTCTTGTTGGGGGAATAAGCAAATTAATTTGTTCATGACGTCTTGGTGATCAATCTTCACTTGTTGCTGCCTTGGCCACGATTTCTTGAGCGTATTTAAGAGATTCTACCGAGTTAATGAATGTTTTTGACTTTCCCATGAAAGTAATACGCATCCTGGCCGGATAATACACTCCACATATGACACCCTTGACACCGTAAAGAGCTTCTCTGGTCTGTGAGAACTTTCTTCTCTTTTGCACAATCTCGTAAGGGTAGTCCCGTAGGAGTTTAATAGAATCATTTCTGTACATCATCTCCTCTCCGTATTTGATTTTTTTCATCAGCGCTTCCATTGTTGGGATATCCCGAAGTTTAACTATGATCTGTCGTGGGTAGGCATGTTCTCCTTGAGATCTTGGTTTAAATCTGGGTAGTCGATGTGCTACTTCAATTACAGGTGCCTCAGGTAGTTTGAGTACGTGTTTAATTAGATTGGCAGTGAACTCACAAGCATTGTCCCCCTCAGCTCCCTCTTTTACTCCTCGTATACGTATATTTTGACGTCTTGAGCGAGCTTCTAGGTCAACATATTTATCAGAAACTTTTGTAAGTTGGCTCTTGAGGCTGTCTATTTCTAACTTCATCGTCTGCATCTCTCCGGTCATCTCTTCCACAACAGCTTCCATATCTTTCACTGCAGTTACATTTGCAGAAACAGTTTCATGCACAGCCTCAAACATCTTTGTGGTCTCTTCTGCCATCTTATTAATTTTCCCCGTTAATTCTTCTTGCACATCATCAACTCTTTTTTGCAGAGCACCAATGCCCGCAAGTATTTTTTCATTACTGGCCATCAAATTTATGTTTCCAACTTTCAAGTCATTTTTCAAATCTCTTACCGAGTTCTTTAACTCCTCCATTTCGGTTTTCTCTTTTGTGGTCATCTCAGTCTTAGATCGTGTATCCATTCCAGAAACCACTCCAGAGGTCCGTTTTGCAGTTTCTTGATGTTCCAGAGTCTTCAGCGATTGTTTTGTGACTTTCCTCTGTGGGCTCTGACCTGGAGACGTACTTTTCATTTAAAATGACTTTCCCTCCATTAAATTCACGGCGCTTACTGATGACGTCATCAGCACCGCGACATGAGACTCCGGTAAGTTTTTAAAAATGGTCCCGACCTCCAGACCCGATTTTAACGCGAAAAATCGTGATTTTTTTCAGCGGAGCTAAAAAAATTTGCGACTGCTAGCAAAGCATGGCGCCACCAGAACTTAATTTAGCTTTTGAATAGTATAATCTATGTACAATTTTAAATTGTATCAGAGTATGTCTTACGTTAATCGAGCATTTATGCACATATAATAGGTGTTTATCCCAACTCTCTTTCGAGATTTGTAAAATTAGTTCCTGTTCCCATTCTCTTCTAATCCCATCCGATGATGGAATTTCTATGTTTAAAATGGAATTGTATAGGTATGATATTAAATTAGCTGATTCCGCTTTTATATTCATTATCCCATCTAATAGGTCAGGAGACATATTTTGATATTCTCGTGTATACTTTTTCAAATAGTCACGTATTTGAAAATATTTGAAATATTGATTACTATTCAGGTTGTATTTAAGTTGTAGTTGGTGAAATGTTAAAAAACTTCCATTATCTTACATATCTCCAAATGTTTTAATTCCTACTCTTTCCCAATTTATAAAAGCTCTATCTATCATAGAAGGTTTAAACGAAGGGTTATTCATTATAGGTGAGAGAAGTGATAGATTTCTTAATTTTAACGTTAATTTTATTTGTTTCCAAATTCTAATTGTACTTTGAATAATTGGATTTTTACTATATATTGTATTCTTCATTTTTGTTGGTGAGAGAAGGATCGCTCCTATATTAAAAGGGGAACAGTCCTCTCTCTCCATTACTATCCACTCCACCTGCTGGGCCGAATTGTCCAACAGGTGAATCATATTTTTGACATTTGTGGCCTAATAATAATATAAAAAATTGGGGAGTGATAATCCACCAAATTCTTTAGGTTTACACAAATGTTTTCTTTGGTTTCTGTGGAATTTATAGTCCCATATAAAGTTTGTAATATCAGCATCCAATTTTTATGTCCGATGTTTATGAGGGAGGAGGTGACGAGAGAGGGAACTAGTTTGATCTAAGGGATTTTGACAAAAGGCTGGGGTATTTGATATGTAAAATGCCTTGCACCAAATGTCCGATGTTTATGAGAGAAGAGGTGACGAGAGAGGGAACTAGTTTGATCTAAGGGATTTTGATAAATGGCTGAGGTATTTGATATGTAAAATGCCTTGCACCAAATGTCCGATGTTTATGAGGGAGGAAGTGATGAGAGAGGAAACTAGATTAATTAAGGGGCAATAACAAATGTCCGAGGCCTTTGAGATGTAATGTCCTTGTACCATATGGCAAGATGCCTTTGATGTGACGAGACCACTCGGGCGCATCCTGTAGTAACCTTTATTCTCTGTATCTCTGACCATGACTAATGTTTGTGGAATGTGCTAAGGTGACAAAAAAACACTATATAATATGATGTAATTCTGTTGTTCATAGAAGGGGATGAGGACAGTAAAGTGTCTGCATTGCACACTTGACTAGAGTTCTCGTTCCCCTTCCATCGGCCGATAATAAGTAAAGTTTTGAACTGGTCTACCCAACGTTTGTGTGTTGTCTGTTTATTAAGAAGCGAACCTGTTTGATTGTTATAAAAAGTAACTTTTTTCAAAAACGCTAGTGGGAGTTGTGTACAGGCCACCTAACAGTAGTAGTGGAGTTGGGGATGGCATCAAACAGGAAATTAGAAATGCGTTCAACAAAGGAAAAACAGTTATAATGGGTGACTTCAATCTACATATAGATTGGGTGAATCAAATTGGCAGGGGTGCTGAGGAAGAGGATTTCTTGGTATGTATGCGGGATAGTTTTCTAAACCAACATGTAGAGGAACCAACGAGAGAGCAGGCTATTCTAGACTGGGTATTGAGTAATGAGGAAGGGTTAGTTAGCAGTCTTGTTGTGCGTGGCCCCTTGGGCAAGAGTGACCATAATATGGTTGAGTTCTTCATTATGATGGAGAGTGACATAATTAATTCAGAAACAAGGGTTCTGAACTTAAAGAAAGGTAACTTTGAGGGTATGAGATGTGAATGGCCAAGATAGACTGGCAATTGATTCTTAAAGGGTTGACGGTGGATATGCAATGGAAGGCATTTAAAGACTGCATGGATGAACTACAACAATTGTTCGTCCCAGTTTGGCAAAAGAATAAATCAGGGAAGGTAGTGCATCCGTGGATAACAAGGGAAATCAGGGATAGTATCAAAACAAAAGTTGAAGCATACAAATTAGCCAGAAAAGCAGCCTACCAGAGGACTGGGAGAAATTCAGTCCAGCAGAGGAGGACAAAGGGCTTAATTAGGAAAGGGAAAATAGATTATGAAAGAAAACTGGCAGGGAACATAAAAACTGACTGCAAATGTTTTTGTAGATATGTGAAGAGAAAAAGATTAGTTAAAACAAATGTAGGTCCCTTGCAGTCAGAAACGGGTGAATTGATCATGGGGAACAAGGACATGGCAGACCAATTGAATAACTACTTTGGTTCTGTCTTCACTAAGGAATACATAAATAATCTGCCGGAAATAGCAGGGGACCGGGGGTCAAATGAGATGGAGGAACTGAGTGAAATCCAGGTTAGCCGGGAAGTGGTGTTAGGTAAATTGAATGGATTAAAGGCTGATAAATCCCCAGGGCCAGATAGGCTGCATCCCAGAGTACTTAAGGAAGTAGCCCCAGAAATAGTGGATGCATTAGTGATAATTTTTCAAAACTCTTTAGATTCTGGAGTAGTTCCTGAGGATTGGAGGGTAGCTAATGTAACTCCACTTTTTAAAAAGGGGAGAGAGAAAACGGGGAATTACAGACCAGTTAGTCTAACATCGGTAGTGGGGAAACTGCTAGAGTCAGTTATTAAAGATGGAATAGCAGCACATTTGGAAAGTGGTGAAATCATTGGACAAAGTCAGCATGAATTTATGAAAGGTAAATCATGTCTGACGAATCTTATAGAATTTTTCGAGGATGTAACTAGTAGAGTGGATAAGGGAGAACCAGTGTTATATCTGGAATTTCAGAAGGCTTTCGACAAGGTCCCACATAAGAGATTAGTATACAAACTTAAAGCACACGGTATTGGGGGTTCAGTATTGATGTGGATAGCGAACTGGCTTGCAGACAGGAAGCAAAGAGTAGGAGTAAACGGGTCCTTTTCAGAATGGCAGGCAGTGACTTGTGGGGTACCGCAAGGCTCAGTGCTGGGACCCCAGCTATTTACAATATATATTAATGATTTGGACGAGGGAATTGAATGCAACATCTCCAAGTTTGCGGATGACACGAAGCTGGGGGGCAGTGTTAGCTGTGAGGAGCATGCTAGGAGGCTGCAAGGTGACTTGGATAGGTTGGGTGAGTGGCCAGATGCAGTATAATGTGGATAAATGTGAGGTTATCCACTTTGCTGGCAAAAACAGGAAAGTAGACTATTATCTGAATGGTGGCCGATTAGGAAAAGGGGAGATGCAACGAGACCTGGGTGTCATGGTACACCAGTCATTGAAAGTAGGCATGCATGTGCAGCAGGCAGTGAAGAAAGCGAATGGTATGTTAGCATTCATAGCAAAAGGATTTGAGTATAGGAGCAGGGAGGTTCTACTGCAGTTGTACAGGGTCTTGGTGAGACCACACCTGGAGTATTGCGTACAGTTTTGGTCTCCTAATCTGAGGAAAGACATTCTTGCCATAGAGGGAGTACAGAGAAGGTTCACCAGACTGATTCCTGGGATGTCAGGACTTTCATATGAAGAAAGACTGGATAGACTCGGCTTGTACTCGCTAGAATTTAGAAGATTGAGGGGGGATCTTATAGAAACTTACAAAATTCTTAAGGGGTTGGACAGGCTAGATGCAGGAAGATTGTTCCCGATGTTGGGGAGGTCCAGAACAAGGGGTCACAGTTTAAGGATAAGGGGGAAGTCTTTTAGGACCGAGATGAGAAAAACATTTTTCACACAGAGAGTGGCGAATCTGTGGAATTCTCTGCCACAGAAGGTAGTTGAGGCCAGTTCATTGGCTATATTTAAGAGGGAGTTAGATGTGGCCCTTGTGGCTAAAGGGATTAGGGGATATGGAGAGAAGGCAGGCACGGGATACTGAGTTGGATGATCAGCCATGATCATATTGAATGGCGGTGCAGGCTCGAAGGGCCGAATGGCCTACTTCTGCACCTATTTTCTATGTTTCTATGTAACTCAGCGGGTCAGGCAGCATCTCTGGAGAGTATGGATAGGTGACGTTTCACAGAGTGCTGGAGTAACTCAGCGGGTCAGGCAGCATCTCTGGAGAACATGGATAGGTGACATTTCACAGTGTGCTGGAGTAACTCAGCAGGTCAGGCGGCATCTCTGGAGATCATGGATAGGTTACATTTCACAGAGTGCTGGAGTAACTCGGCGGGACAGGCAGCATCTCTGGAGAAAAGGTATAGACGATATTTCGGGTCAAGACCCTTCTTCTGTAATATTCATGATGTGACATGTTACCCAAACCATCGTGAGCTACTTTGTGACGGTGCTTGCCCTCTCCTATAATGTCTCTGCTGCCTTGGGTGATGCAGGACAGGACACGAGCCTTGGGACACAGTGTGAAGCTGTTGCAGTCTGTCCCAGCCTGGTAAAAGCCAGGATGTGGAGAGGATGTTTCCACTAATGGCAGAGTCTAGGACCAGTGGCCACAGCCTCACAATTAAAAGACGTTCCTTTAGGAAGGAGATGACCAGGAATTCCTTAAGTCAGGTGGTGAACTGTGGAATTCATTGCCACAGACAGCTGTGGAAGCTGTAGATTGGTTATTTCCTACTAGCCAATTGTAGTGCTTGTTAGTAGTTGCTTTGCCTAACATGCGATTCATATTACCAAGAGCTTGCCTACGCCATTCAGTATGAGTAGCTGCTAGGAACTGTAATGTCCTGCAGACTGATGCTGTAAGTAGATTTAATAAACATGTGTTGTGTCTTGATATGTGTTTGACTTGACTCATTATATGGTGTCAGAGAGTGAGTCTTACCTACGCCGTTCACGTTTTTTTTAATGTGTTTATGTGCCAGTTATCTCTATCATGGCCAACTCGTCTCGCCGTCCTGGTACTCTGATCTTTGACTCTGACATTGCTGAACACTGGCGTCTTTTCGAGCGTGACTACACTCACTATGTTCACATCGTTTATCGCAACGATCCTCCTGATGGGCGTGCCTCTGTATTACTCAACCTAGCTGGCCCAGAGGCAATGAAACATGCCGACAGTTTCACATTTGAGCCTGCTGTTTTAGATGCAAATGGACAGGTCCTAGTGCCTGCAGAGACGATGGATGACCCTGCCGTACTACTTGCAAAGTTCAGACAGTTGTGTGACCCCCCGTCGAACTACATTATCGAACGTACCAAGTTTTATGCTGGTATTGTGGCGGTCCCTGGGGGTTAGGCCACTCCTTGGGTCGTCCCCCTTGGCTCTTGAGGGACAGGGACGATTGTCTGGCCACGGGGTATCCCAAGGGCTGCTCGGGGGCGTTCTGGGTGTCTGCCATGATTGATTAAACTACTTCTGAACCTGCCTGGGGTCTGGCCTTTTCCTGACCTCATCCAGGCCACTACAGTATGCAACAGATTGATGAACCGATAGAACGTTTTATCAGCCGCTTAAAACATATGGCTGCACGCTGCCAATTTTGTGATTTGTGCGATGAACTCATCCGTGACAAGATTGTTGGAGGTATGCTTGATAACAAGTTAAGGGATGAACTGCTCCGTAACACTGACCCGACCCTTAATCAAGCTAAGCACGCCTGTCGGATTGCTGAGATAACTTCTTCTCACACTATGTCTGTGACCTCCGGTCAGCGTTCACAGCATAGTGTCAATCTTACAGACACCTTCTCTCATAACAGCCGTTCCCAGCCCTCCTTGGCCTGGCAGCAAAGAAGGTCTGCTGCTCGATGTGCTAATTGCAACTATTTTCATGCTACGGGTTGAGAATTCTGCATTGCTTTTGGTAAAACCTGTAATTTCTGCAAGAAATCAAACCAATTTGTAAGATGTTGCCGTTCTCGTGCGACTCAATCCGCCCTGTAAATAAGACATATACACGGCATGTAATCTAAGATCATCTTTAATCCACATACATGCTAACCTATATATGATTAATTGTCATGCATAAACCGATCTACACGCCCCAAGGACGAGCTTGCACCTTTTACAACATGTGCTTGCTGATAACGAATACCAAGAGCCTGACTTGCCATCCTCCGCTCAGCTCTCTGAAAGTACAGATAACGGTTCAGCCATCCACTCTCTCCTCCCTTCCTCTAACGAGCAACTTGACCCTGAGGTAACCATGTTTGTGAATAACAGACCTGTGATCGCCAAGGTTGATACTGGCCCGAAATGCAACATCATCTCGTTATCAGAGTTTTAAAAAATTTGTAATGCTGAACCTATTGAAAAAGCCTTGGCCACGCTTCGGGCCTATGGGGGAGATGTTCTACACCCGCTTGGACAGACTAATTTAAAATGCACCGTAGTGTCGAATCCTCATACCCTAAAGTTTTATATCGTCAAGGGGGATTCTGAGACTCTGCTCGGTATCAATGCATGCCATGATCTAGGCTTGGTATACTTGGCCACGTTGTCCATCAATTCTTTCTCGCTGAGGGCCCCACTCAGCAAATACTCTCTCAATACAGAGAACTGTTGAACAACAAGCTTGGCAAGTTGCCCCTCAAGTACCACATTGTCGTTGATCCCAACGTCACTCCTGTGGTTCGAGCACCACATAGTGTTTCAATGCCATCATTGTTGATGACATTCTCGTCTACAGGCACGACTTGGCTGAACATGATGCCAATCTGAAGAAAGTACTAGACCGTGCAAAGACATTCAGCTCAAACTCAATTCCCTGAAGTGCAAGTTTCGAGTCCCGGAAGTTACCTACGTCGGACATGTTTTCACAAGTGATGGTCTCAGACCAGACCCATCAAAAACTGCAGCTATCAACGAGATGCCGGTTCCTACTGACGATGCGAGTCTACAAAGGTGGTGGAATGGTCAACTACCTGGGGAAATTTATTCCCAACCTCAGCGACATATCTGCTTCCGTGCGAGAACTGACACACAAAGATATGGTATCCTGGTATCCGCAGCACCAAAGAGCTTTCGACACTCTCAAGTTGCAGCTGGCTAGCGCACCTGCTCTCGCCTACTTTACTTTAGAGTTACCAGTAATGCTCACCTGCGATGCGTCCCAGTACGGACTTGGCGCTGCTTGCCTGCAGACCACTCTTACGCCTCTCGCACACTGACTGACACTGAACAACGTTATGCCCAGATCGAAAAAGAATTGCTCGCAGTGGTTTTCGCCTGCACAAAATTCAAGGACTTTATTTTTGGGAAGTCTGTGACTATAGAAACACCACCAGCCGCTGGTCACTATTTTGAATAAATCCATTCACGCTGCTCCGGCCCGCCTTCAACGGATGATGATGCAGCTGCAGCAGTTTCATTTGAACATTGTCTATAAAAAAGGCAAGGACATGCACATAGCTGACACGCTATCAAGAGCCCCACGCAAAACCAGCGAATAACAACTCTCTGAACAGGAACAGTTCTCAGTAATGAAGGTATCATATGTTCCTACTGATTGCTTAAGCAGCCTGGCAGAACACACGGCTGCTGACGAGACTTTACAATTGCTGTCCGCAGTCATCCGGCGCGGCTGGCCAGATAAACAACACAACAGCCCGCGTCGGACGTCTACCTAGACCTGCTCAACTTAAGGAACGTTACAAGGGATCCCATTCTGGGTTGCCCAGCCCAGCGACTGATGTCTCGCCAAACCCGTGCTCCCCTGCCTGTGACCCAGCAGCTTATGTCCTTGCCCTGTCTCAGTCTCGTCTTCAGGTCTTTCTGCACCTGTTTCACCTCCTCCCTGTCACCATTCCTGATGGCCCTCTTCTTCTGGTTGGGAACGGCCTTAATGTCACTGGTGACCCAGGGCTTGTTCTTGGGGAAACAGTGTACAGTCTCCTCAGGGACAACGTAATCCACAGAGAACTTTATGTAGCTGGCAACACAATCCCAATATTATTATTGCTCACACATACACTGAACATTTTTCTTGTTTCTTATTATATTGTTTACAGTGTACTATGTTTACATATTCTGTTCGTGTCATTCTTCTATTTGGGACATACGACAATAAAATATATATATATTTTTTTAAATATTTTTATTTTATTAGAAGTACAGTAATGTGGCACCAAGGAGCCTAATATATATTGGCATGTTACATTTTATGTACAGCTTCGTATTTTTTTAAATAATAAAAGAGAGAAAAAAAGAATAGGTAATAAAAAATAGAAAAACGTGTGATGTGTTGGTGTGTGAAAAGGAAAAGGGGGTAAAGAAGGGAAGTTTTTAAAAAAAAGGAGAGAAAGAGAAGGAGTATAGAGTACGAGATTATAAAATATAGTTATTTATATTCTTGACCATCCTTCACCCAGTCCTGAAACAGTTGGTTTCTATGATTTTGTTGCACCAAATGCTTCCAAGAAGTCGATAAATGGAGACCAACTCGTTAAGAATTGGTCTGTTTTGTCTGTTAGGAGGAATCACATTTCTTCAAGATGTGGTGTCCAACATGTTTGAAATCCACATTTTAAGCGTTGGTATGGGTGTATTTTTCCAAAATTTAAGTATACGTTTTTTTGCCGTTATTAACCCATAATTAAAAAATGAATTTTGAAATGTGTTCAATTTGTTCCCATCTTCCGTTACTCCAAGTATAATCATTTCAGTGTTAGGCTCCATTTTTATCTTGAATAACAGCTGCCTCAGACCCCTGTACAGTCGCCGGCTGGGAGCGTAGCGACTGTGGACTTGGGTTGAAAAGAACTCAGTCAGCGCCAGTGGGGCGCAAGGCTAAAGTCAAGTCCATGAGGCCCACGGAGGAGGAGTCCGAACAGGAGGATGCGACTCCAGGGCTGGATACGGCTTTTGAGCGGATTTCTCAGATGAAAAGCCTGTTACACAGGTTATTGGAGAAAAGCACACTCAGGGAAGAGTGTAGCCAAAGCCAGGCTCCAGAAGCCAGGTCAGCAGCACCTAGCAAAGGGCTGTTTAAGAGCACCCTCATTGATGAGGCGCGTGCACAGGGTCAGCAGAGTTTCCGATACAAACGAAGACGGCAGCTGCCAGATGTTATATTCCTGGTAGTACGATTCGCTGTTCTGTGAGAGTTCTGATCCTGAATCTGACGGTGAGGCCGATACAAGCGAAGACGGCAGCTGCCAGATGTTTTACTCCTGGCAGTACGATTCGCTGCCCCGTCAGAGTCAGGAGAGCCACTGGGAAAGGAAGTGGCCTCTGCGATCAACTATTGTGTCTTCCATCAGCTCTAGTAGCTTACGATGGATGAAAATGGCAAAAAAGCACGAGAGAGACCCCAAGGAACTGTGTATTGCTGAAAGTACTAGCAGTGAACCATGATATAAGGGGTCAGATGGGCGAGGGCATGTGAGCCTAAGAAAAGTAAACTGCAGAGAATATTGAAGCTGCTGGGTTGATGAACAACTGCAATTTTGCAAAAACAATGGATGGAGGCCAGGGATGGAGATGCATCAAGTGGCACTAGGGTTGCTATGTAGCGCCCACTTCGAGATGAATTGTTTCAGGAAGTATGCCATTCGGTCCACCATCAACCCCAAGTTGCAGCAACTCTGTAAAGCCCAGCAATGTGCAGTCATTCAACTTACTCTTCAGAGAACAAACCTCACGAAACGTGGGAAAGAGTTGGATGATGAGGCAAAAACAGCAAGGTTGATCAAAATATCAATGGTCGGCAAGTCTGAAAAGAGGAGGTATCCTTTCAGACATCATACAAAATCCTGGGCCTACACCAGGAACAAATCGACCATTGAAGCAGGGGCGCATTTGGTGTCCTGCAGCGGGAAAACGAAAAAGCGTGGGTTTTTCCTGCCAGGAGCCAGGGACCACAGGTCACTCAGGTCACGGGACAAAGGAGGTAGGTGGACCTGGTTCTCATGGGAACATATTAAGGCAAAAACAGCCAAATATTGGAAGCAAATTACTTCAGATTTATTATTCTGAGTATTATTCAAAGGTTTCGAATTGATTCGATCCAAATAGTGATTTGCCATCCAGCATGTTCCAAGCAGAACACTCCAATTTCACAAAAAGAAGTGATGGAGGTTCAAGATGAATTGAAAACTTGTCTATAAACAAGTAATTGAAAGGTCGGTTTATCAAAACCACCAAATTGTGTTTAAAATTTCTCTACCTAAAAAGGTGAGGAGTTTTTAGATCTGACAAGTCTTTAAAATTTTGTGGTATAGACACTTCAAAATGGAGACTTTGAGACTGCCAAACAGCTTATTTCAAAATATGTTATATGGTACATAGATCTGAAAGATGTATATTACTTGGTGTCTGTTCATTTGTAAGATAAAAATATTTGAAATTTATCTGAATGAACAATTATGGCAATTCAAAGTTCTGTCTAATGGGTTAACTTAAGTTCCTAGAATTTCACTAAATTGGTAAAACCAATTTTGGGGCTAATTAGAGTCCAAGGACAGATGTTGATGGCTTAACTGGATGATGTCCTAATTAGGACGAACAAGAGAATTAGTGAGTTATCTCTCAATTGTTCAATCCACTTTTGAAAGTTGGGTTTAATTCATCCAGAGAGAAATTAAGGTTAACGCCACTTACAACAATTGATTATTTTAATTTCACAATTGATTCAATTAACAGGGTAAAGGGTAGAGCTAATTGATGGTTGCATTAAGCTGTTGTAAAAGCAACAATCTTCAATTAAGACAGGTGGCCAGCTTGCTAGGAAAATTAGTGTTATTTCCAGCAATACAATATGGGCCATTGTACCACCAGAAGCTACAGACTGCAAAAAGAAAAGGCACTAAGATGCATGGTGGCCATTTTTGATAGGCCATGCAGTTAAACAACAAATGCTGCTTCTGATTGCAGTGGTGGATTTAACATGTCTCCAGTAGTTCAAGCAAGATACTGATTGAACAGCCTTCCATGGTCTTACAGACTGATGTCAGTGCACTAGGATTGGTGCTACTGAAAAGGTATCCATCTGCGGACAGATGGAATATGGAAGAAGTATTATTTTGCAGACATGGAGAATCGATGTTTTACAGCTATTAGAAGGCTTATGAGCTCCAAGCTTGTTGTTAAATACAACTAATCTGCATGTTCAGCTTCAAATTAACAACACTACAGCAATGGCATGTATTAATTGTATGGGTGGAATTAAGTTGGTGTCATATGACAAATTGGCTAATCAAATCTGGACTTGGTGTGTTGACAAATATTTGATTTCAGCTATTTATCTACTAGGTAGATTCAATATAGTAGCAGACACCAGGTTATGGGAATTTCCATGATAACAAAGAATGGATGTTGAACCTTAAGATTTTAATGATGTAGTAGTCAGGTTTGGGAAGCCAGATACGACTTGTTTCCATTCAGACTCAATCACCAGTTACAGAGAGATGTGTTATGGGAACTACATCGGGAGACAGTAGCGATTGATGTTTCTCGCTACATTAGGGTGGTATGTTTTTATATGCATTTTCCATCATTCTGTCTCATAAACCGGTGTCTGCTTAAAATGAAGCAGGATGCTGCCTCTGGGGTACTGGTGGTACCAGACTGGTCTACGCAGCCATGGTTCCCTTTGATATTGGAATTTATGACAGTTTCTGATAAAGGTTCCCAAAAGAAGGGAGTTACTGGTGTATCCGATAATTGGAGAGTAACATCCGTTATATGCCTGTATGGATCTGTTAATTTGCAGGTTTTAAAAAACAGGATTGTCTGGGCATGCTGTGGACATGCTTACAGCAGTGCGCCCTGACGCGTCATCTTCATGTAATCACCAACGTAACTCCTCATAAAATAAAGATCAAACTTCAAACTGGTAAGTTCTCGTTTAATCTTACTATTATTCACTATTGGCGTTAACAATGATAGGTTTCTTAATTTTAAAGTTAATTTTATTTGTTTCCAAATTCTTATTGTATTGTGGATAATTGGATTATTCTTATATATTGTGTTGGTCAGTTTTATCGGGGAGAAGAGGATCGCTCCTATATTACAAGGAGAACAATCCTCTTTCTCCATTCTTATCCATTCTGTCTGTTGGGTAGGACTGTCCAACCAATAAATTATATTCTTAATATGCACTGCCCAGTAATAATACAAAAAGTTCGGAAGTGAAAGTCCCCCAGCGTCTTTGGGTTTACACAGGTGTTTTCTTTGAATTCTATGTGATCTATAGTCCCAAATAAAGGACAATAAAAGACTTGATGGACTGTGTGAGGTGCAAGTGGAGAGAAGCGGGACGGTTCTGTGTGACGAAGGAATTAAATGTAACATCTCCAAGTTTGCGGATGACACAAATCTGGGTGGCAAGGACCCTGCGGAGCACGCTCTGGCCACGTATTTTTCGCCAGGGCCGTTGCCTGGAAGTAATGGGAATCAGTCGACCCGCCACACGGGATCAGCCCAGCTTCTACCATGATGTCTTCAGTTAGGAATCTCAGGGGGATGGGGGCATTGTAACTGCGAGGGTGGCCAGTCATCACCCTGTCACGGTGGTTGTCGAGGAGAGGCATGTGCTCAGATCAATTCCGACCGAGCTTAACCCCGCTCTGTCGGAATTGCTCATTGGGCCCAGGCCCCGGAATCTTTCCCGGGAGCTGGCCCCACACAACCTGAGCCGTCTTTCCGGGATGCCCAGCGTGCCGTTCCGGGATGCCCAACGTGCCGTTCTGTGGCGCGGAGAGACGTTTACTGTACAGGTTGCTCCTGCACACTCTATACTTCCTCGCCCTCGTCTACCGTCCCAACACGCCCTGGCGGTCCGTGTTACCACCTGACGGCGGGAGCGGTCCCCAGTGGAGGTCTCTCTACAAGGGAGTCCTCCCCCTTTACATCGGGGCCTGGGGTGGAAAGTGTTGCACAGAGCTGTGGTGCGTAATAAATATTTAAGTCGGTTCACGGACTCGCCAGCCGCCTGTAACTTCTGCGGCGAGGAAGAGACCGTGTTCCACGTCTATACTGAGTGTGAGAGGCTGCAGCCCCTGTACGAGTATCTGAAGGGACTGCCCCTCAAGTTTGGTTGCATTTTAGTCCCACGATTCTGGTATTTGGGCACAAGGCAGGGAGTGGGGAGGGTCGATCGGGAGGATGGGACCTCCCTGTTGGTTTGCTCCTGGGCCTGGCCAAGGTGGCCATTCGCGGGTCCAGGCAGCAGGTAGTCGATGGTCACACCAGAGTCGGCTGCCTGCCCCTCTTCTGGGCCTACGTCCGTGCTCGCGTGTCCCTGGAGGCCTTACGTGAACACTGGTCGCCGCGGGGGGGGTCGAGTGCATTGTAGATACAGAAGACATTATTGTATTATGATGATTGCCTGATGCAATGTGACATTTGAATGTTTTTGTACCTTCTGGTACACTGTCATATGCAGGAAGGGGAAAAAATGCTGGGTGGCAGTGTGAGCTGTGAGGAGGATGCTATGAGGATGCAGGGTGACTTGGATAGATTGGGTGAGTGGGCATATCCATGGCAGATGCAGTGTAATGTGGATAAATGTGAGGTTATCCACTTTGGCAGCAAAAAGAAGAAGGCAGATTATTATCTGAATTGTGTCAGATTAGGAAAAGGGGAGGTGCAACGAGACCTGGGTGCCTTGTACATCAGTCACTGAAGCGCCTTGTACATCAGTCACTGAAGCACCTACTTACCATGTGTGATATATATGTGTATGTGTATGTATGTGTGTATATATATATACACATACACATACACATACACATACACATATATATGTGTGTGTGAGGGCTGCAGTTCAGAGAGGCGGGACGGTTCTCCAAGGCTGTGTGTGGAACGGGAGGGAGGCGGGATGGTCCCCAGGGCTGTGTGTGGAATGGGAGGGGGGGAGGGAGGCGGATGGTCCCCAGGGCAGTGTGTGGTGTGGGAGGGGCAGTGACTGAGCTTTCCTTGTCCACCCACTACAGGACGTGGCGACCAGAAGCCAAGTATGCGACTACAGGCTGCACTCTGCTCCCGTCACCGAGTGCTGCCTCAGTCCCGACAACCAAAGGTGATTATCATTCTCAGCCCATCTGCCAGCTGACCCCTTCCACACACATTCTCCAGTGCACAAGCTGCTCTGCACGGTACTGCAGGTGGCAACCCATCCCACTGGTGGGTGCATCCGCTCACTGAACTAGATGGGCAGGATTACACCCCGCCCTCATCCACCCCCCACCCCGCCCCTCACCACCCGTCCCTCACCCACCCTACACCCGCCCTCACCACCCGCACACCACACACCCGCCCTCACCACCACACACCAGGCCTCACCACCTGCCCCACACCACCCCACACCCGCCCTCACCACCCGCCCCACCCCCACCCTAACGACCCACAACACACACCCGCCCTCACCACCCGCCCTCACCACCCGCCCTCACCACCCGCCCCTCATCCACCCCACACCCGCCCTCACCACCCGCCCACCACACACCACACCCGCCCACCACACACCACACCCGCCCTCACCACCCGCCCCTCACCACCACACACCCGCCCTCACCACCCGCCCACCACACACCACACACCCGCCCTCACCACCCGCCCCTCACCACCACACACCCGCCCTTACCACCCGCACACCACACACCCGCCCTCACCACCACACCCACCCTCACCACCACACCCACCCTCACCACCCGCCCACCCTCACCACCCGCCCACCCGCCCACCACACACCCGCCCCTCACCACCCACCCCTCACCACGCGCCCCTCACCACCCGCCCATCACACACCCCACACCCTCCCTCACCACCCGCCTCTCACACAGGTTTCTATTAAATCTTTTACCTTAAACCTGTCATCTGGTTCATGATTCCCCAACCCTTACAAATAGACTCTGTGCATG
The DNA here is from genome assembly GCA_038087875.1 of Malacoraja senta. Classification (NCBI taxonomy): domain Eukaryota; kingdom Metazoa; phylum Chordata; class Chondrichthyes; order Rajiformes; family Rajidae; genus Malacoraja; species Malacoraja senta. The sequence goes on from JAXLNO010001298.1 coordinate 32,406, forward strand.
AACCCATCTATTCCTCACATTATTTTATTCACCTCTATAAGAACACCCTTAAGCCTCCGTACTCTCCAAGGAATAGAGACCTCGCCTGCCCAGCCTCTCCCTACAGCTCAGGCCCTCTGGTCCTGGCCACATCCTCCTGTATCTGCACTTTTTGCAGCTTACTGGCATCCTTCCCACAGCAAGCAAGGTAACGAAAGCTAAACATCTGGTTGCGATGTGGGAGGAAACCAGGGGAAACCCCTGCCGTTCCCAGGGAAACGTGCGAATGCCACATATGCAGCACCAGAAGCCAGTGTCAGCACTGGATCACTGGAGCTGTTTCATCAGCTTTTGGCTTAAGAACCAGCCTGAGTCTGCTTTTGTGTTCCAACCGCAGACTGTTCACCTCCTCCTGGGACAAATCGCTGAAGGCATGGGATGTTGAAACGGGCAAAGTTCTGGTAGGTGTTTGTTCAGAATTCTTCAGAACAGTTACAACTCCCATTACACATGCACACACCAATTTCATCATCTCTCAGCAATGTCAAATCTAATATAGAGACGCATCTCCTCCCCCGTAGTCTTATACTTGGGCCAGAAATAAAATACCGTAGATAGTGAACATCTGAAATAAAGCAGGATGCTGGAAATAGCCAGCGAGGCAGCTTTAGATCAGATTAGTTTATTGTCACATGTACCGGGGTGTCATGAAACTCCTTGTTCACATCAAGCTCACAGACAGTAATGATAAACAGAGTAACGAATGCAAAACAGCAGAGTGGTGCAAGATTGTAGTGCTACTTGAAATAATGGCAATAAATTAAATGACAAGCCTTGGCAGTGGTGCAGCGGGTAGAGCCACTGCCTCACAGTGTCTGAGGATCCGGTCAACGGGCCTGGAGAGGGATGGCTGAACGGATTGGACACATTTTCATGGGAGTGGGTGGGTGGGCAGGAGGATTGGAAGGGAGATGGTTTGACGGGACAGCTGAGGTCAGCGGGCTGAATGGCCTCTGCCCGGCCAGGACTGATTAAACGGCTTTGTCCCCCTCAGTGGGCAGTAGTGCACCACCGCCCCCTGACCTGCTGCAACATCTCCTTCGACGGGCGGCACGTGGTGTGTGGGAGCGACATCAACAATGCCGTCTACATCCGAGCGTCCGACTCCGGCTCTCCCATCGCCAGCCTGCAGGGTAGGGGGAGGAAGAGGAGGGGGGGAAGAGGGAAGAGGGGAGGGGGGAGGGGGGGAGGAGGAGATGATGTGAGAGAGTGAGTGGGCAGGAGGATTGGAAGGGATTGGG
>JAXLNO010001299.1:0-38873 GCA_038087875.1 Malacoraja senta
GAACAAGCTGCCAGAGGAGGTACTTGAGGCAGGGACTATCCCAAAGTTTAAGAAGCAGGTTATACAGGTACATGGATAGGACAGGTTTGGAGGGATATGGACCAAATGCGGGTAGGTGGGACAAGTGTAGTGGTGGGACATAAAGATTAAACAGAGACGTAAACAGCCACCACAACGGCGTTTGATAATCCACAGGGCACACAGCATAAGCGGAGACCCACAGCCATCAGTTCAATGTCCGGGCCACGCATACACTTCTTCACCGTGATGTGACCAGAGTTGTACCAACCGCTGTCACTCTCTCTGTAGTCCTGTCTGCGTGAACAGTCAGAAATCCATCCACACTCGCACCAGACTCCGGGATGGCCTCATGGAGCGATGTCCCTGCAAAACATCGAGATGTTTTGCCCTCCGCTCCCAACCCTCTTCTCATAAAGATCATGTGGTAGTTCTAGTTCTCGAATCTTCCTATAATCAGTTCAGCAACTGTTTTCTGTGATTTCACACCGCTGCTCTGAAGGTTGACGTGCATGCGGGCTGGCGGGCTTCTTCACGTAATCCCTCATCGCAACTTTTCATAAAATAAAGATCAAACTTCAAACTGGTAAGTTCTCATTTAATCTTACTATTTTACTTCAAAGTCACGTGAGTGACTACGTGAAGATTTTAAAGCTCTGTGATTTCATGCCGTGAACACGAGTCCATGCAACACACTGCATTAGTTGACCAGAAATGATTGAAAAAGGGTTTCGGCCCGAAACGTTGCCTATTTCCTTCGCTCCATAGATGCTGCTGCACCCGCTGAGTTTCTCCAGCATTTTTGTGTACCTTCGATTTTCCAGCATCTGCAGTTCCTTCTTTAACAACATGATTGAAAAGATAATGCATTCAGACATGACATAGATTTAAAACATGCTGATGCTATTAATAAGTAAATAATAAGCAAATTATTGAATAGAACTTAAAATTGAGTTGGTAAACGAACCCGGCCTGGCAATCGGTTTATTATAAAAGGTTTGGAAAGTCTGCTCTTTCGACCATCCTGCTGTCGCTAGGATGCGGTCCAGCGGATCCTCCATGAACCTTGCTGCTGATGTTATTGCAGCCCTGGTGGAGTGAGATTTAAAAACATCAGTGTTCACTCCTGCACAAGCCAATACATATCTAAACCATCTGGAGATGGTCTGCACTGAAACCCTCTTGTGTGGTTTTTTTGTGGCTAACGAACATTGCCAGCTCAGTGCCTCTAAGGTTCTTTGTAGCCTTAAAATATTGATGAATATGTGTGACAACACACAATCAATGGTCCATAGGATATGCCAGAAATTCCAGCTTTAGACCCGGTCTGCTTAGTTTAATTAACTTATTTATATAGAATGTTATTTTGTTGGTAGATATAACCATTCTGTTCAGCCGTAGCTTATGCAATGACTGGACACATTGCGTTGAAACCAGCGCCATGAGCATAACTACCTTATATGAGAGCCAGGCCAAAGTTAAGGACGGAGCTGGAGCACACTGGTGAAGTAGTGTTAACACAATGTTAATATCCCATATATCCGGGTACCTGGGCCTGGGAGGATTTGTGTTAAAGATATACTTCATAAATCTGGATATCAGAGGGTGAGACCCGAGAGAGTGGGTCCCGATCCCAGCAGCAAATATGATGACAAGGCACTTTTGGCACAGTAAATGGCACTATAACTTAATTTTTTGTCAAAGAACCATTTGAAAGGAACTTCAAGACGTTAGTTATCCGTGCCAATTTTACTTCGGAGTCACGTGACTGACTACGTGAAGAAGACCCGTCAGGTCGCATGCACGTCATTATGTCTGACGCATTGGCGCGAACGGCAGCAGGAGGACGGAGCTCCTCCTGCAGGTGAGTAGTTACAGCTCCACCAAAGTCGGGGAGACTTTGGAGGAGTTAGAAAAAAGTAAAAAATTGTTGCTGTATGTTTTTCCCCACACTACAGGAACAAGTAAAAAATCATCAAGGTGCAGGTCTGCTACGGACAAGGAGAGAGAGAGCTGCGGGAGCGCAGTCTCTGAAAGGCAGCCTGTCACCTCTGGGGAGTCGCAAGCCGGTAGCGGTGCGGCGACAGACTTCGGAAAGTGCCCAGCCGGGTACACAGCAAACGCCAGTCGGGCGGTAGGAATAAGCCAAGTCTGTAAGGGCTATAAACTCCGCAGAGTCGGGCCACGAGAGTCCCGTTGGGGACAGGATACCGTTCCCCAGCGGTTATCCAAAAGGAGCAGCTCATACAGGGGCTGCTCCACAGAGATGCTCCAGGAGGAGTTGTGAAGGCGGGAAGCCATAAGGAAGGCTCCGCTGGCAGTGCCTAGGAGAGGTTCTGCTTCACAAAGCCACACTCCAGGAGGAGTTGTGCAGGCGGGAGGCCATAGGGAAGGCTCCGCTGGCAGTGTCTAGGAGAGGCCTGCTTCACAAAGCCACACTCCAGGAGGAGTTGTGAGGGCGGGAGGCCGTCGGGAAGGCTCCGCCGGCAGTGCCTAGTAGAGGCCTGCTTGAATGCACCCTCTTTGCAAGAGGTGAGTGCAGAAGGGCAGATACGCTCTGACCCTGAGTCCGACGACGACTTCCAAAGGTAGGGCATGCAGCGGCCAGAGCTGACACCGTGTGCAGCACGGTTTGCCATGTCGTCGGGCGCTGGTGAGCCTCTGGGTGAGGAACTTGCCACCAGCATAAAATATGCTTCACTCTGCCAGCCTGGCACAGTGCAACCGGCACAGCTGTTTGGCGAGGATTTCGCAAAGCAGGTGAAGGAGCTGGAGGAGGAGGCCAAGACGGTGGGCTTGATTAAGCAGCCAGCAGCCACATATCCACCAAAGAGTATCCCTATATGCGAGGAGGCTGGTCCGGGCAAGGGACAAGTCCAGCTACGATGCAGCGCAGTTCGCGTTCGGCTGTAGCAGCGCCAGGGAAGGTGAGATATCCAGCTCGAGGCCGGGGAAGAATGCCGGGTGGTAAGGAGGTAAGTGGGTCTGGTTCTCATATAGACAGATCTAATGTGATACCTCAGATATGTTTATACTGAAGGTTATTGAAGGGTATCGAATAACGCTTAATGCAAATTCTGATTTACCCATGCAAACATGTTCCAAAAAGGAGTTTGACTTCAGTATCACTGAACAATTGGAAGTTCAGGTGGAACTTGCAAGCTTATGTAACAAGGGTGTAATTGCTAAGGCAGTTTACCAAAGCCATCAGTTTATGTCCAATATCTTTCACAGACCAAAAAAGGATGGGGGATGCAGAATTATACTGGACCTGAATAGTCTTAAACCTTTTTGTACGGTATAGACATTTTAAGATGGAAACGTTTGAGGAGATTTTAAAGATCCGGATTCAGTGTCTGTTCATTTGCAGGATAGAAGATTTAAAATTCAGCTGGATGGGGCAATTATGGCAATACAATGCACTGCCTAATGGTTTGTCTTCAGCTCCTAGAGTAATTACAAAGTTGTTAAAACCTATTCTAGGCATGATGAGAAGTCAAGGGCATGTGCTCATGGCTTAACTAGATAATATCTTGATTGTAGGACAATCAAAGGAAACAGCTGAAGCATCAGTGGCAGTTGGTAAAAAACACTTTTTTAAAAATTGGGCTTCATAAACTATCCAGAGAAATTTAAATTAATACCTGTGACACAAATTGACTAGTTGGGTTCACAATAGACTTAATCAACATCATTGTGACCTTGCCCAGGCAAAAAAGGGTAGAGCTAATTAAGAGCTGTATCAAGTTAATTGCTGACACACAGCTTTCAATTAGCCAGGTGACTAGTCTGCTGGGGAAATGCTGGCAGCATTTCTAACAGTGGCCACTTTATTATCTACAATTACAAAGGTCAAAGGAACAAGCATTGAGGATACATTGGGGTCATTACAATAGACCTATGCTTCTATCAATAGAGGCTCTTGCTGATGTACAATGGTGGATTCAGCAATGTGTCCACTAGTAGTTCCAAAGTGTTATTGGACCAAGCTTCCATGATTTTGCAGACAGATGTCAGAGCACTTGGGTAGGGTGCTACTGATACAAGATCCAGCTGTGGAGACAGATGGACATTGCTTCTGCAAACATGGGGAATTAATCAAGAGTATTTTATGGACTCAAGGCTTATGGCACTAATTAAACTTGTTTGCATGTGCAGTGCAAAATAGACAACACTACAGCAGTTGCTGATATGAATCACATGGGTGGAATCAAATCGTTATCATATGACAGGTTGGCAAATACAATTGGACCTGGAGTAGGGATAGAGAGATTTGGATTGGAGCTATCTATCTGCCAGGGAAATTTAATGTAGTACCAGATGGCAGCTCACGAAAATTCCCTCATAATACAGAGTGGATGTGGAACCAGGATCTGTTCAAGAACATAGTACTTCTATATGGAAGGCCAAAATATGTTTCATAGGCACCAGATCCAGGGGCAGTGGCAATTGATGCTTTTTCACTAAATTGGAGTGATATGTTTGTGTACATTTTCCCACCATTCTGCCTCATAGGTCGGTGTTTGAGAAAATCAAGCAGGATGCCGCTTCAGGGGTTTTGGTGATACCAAATTGCCCGATTCAACCATGGTTCCCTTTGATGTTACAGATAGCGATCCAACCTCTTTTTGCTGATTCCAAACAGTAGGAATTTGCTGGAGCATCCAGTAACGCGTTAAGTTCATCCGTTATGTGATCCTATGGATCTGTTAATTTGCAGGTTTTTAAGAATGCCTTACATTGGTCGAGGACTTTCTAGGCTAACGGTAGATATACTCACTGCAGCCTGGAGAAAGAGTACTCAAAAGCAGTATATGACTTATGTAAAAAAAAAAAATTTTTAAATGGGAACAATATTGTGTTCAAAAGAATATTCAATATGATACTGTAGTTATTGAAAATGTGTTAGAGTTTTAACTACATTTTATTATGATGAGGGTCATAGCTATAGTGCTATCAATACAGCTAGAAGTGCTTTGTCGGCATATCTTGTAATAGGTACACGGACACAAAGTATAGGATCTCACCCTCTCATATCTAGGTTGATGAAAGGAATCTTTAATTCCAAAACGCCTAAGCCTAGGTATATGGTAATCTGCGATGTAAGCGTTGTTCTTAACATGCTTCGCCATTGGGTCCCTGTCACATCTATAACTTTGCTGAATTGGCTATGCTAATGGCATTTGGTGTCAGTACAGAGAGTGCAGACTTTGCAAAAACTTCAGTTCGAGAGAATGGAAGTGACTACAGAGAATGTTCTGTTTTATATTTCTGACCTGCTCAAACAAAGCAGGCCAGGTGTGACAGGATTTAAGATTGTGTTCTCAGCATATCCTACAGCTCCATGTTTATGTGTAAGGACACATTTGTTACATTACATTGAAGCCACGAGGGCTTTAAGACAAGAAGAAACAGGATTATTTGTCAGTTACAAGAAGCCAACATAAAAGAGTGGCAGTTCAGACTATCTCAAGGTGGTTAAAGCAAGAGTTGGTTCAGGCAAGAATTAACATTTATGTGTTTACATCTCATTCCACTAGCGCAGTAGCAACATCCGCGGTCAAGGCGATGGACGTTCCCATCGACCATATATTAAAAGCCACAGGTTGGAAAAATGAACTTGTGTTTCAGCAATACTGCCATCGGCCGATTGCCGATGGAGGGATGTTTGCCAACTCAATATTGAGTGCTGTTGCTATTGTTTAAAGTCTGTTTTCAATACTGTTTAATTCTGTTTCATTTGTTGCCCCTACATTAAGAGGGTTTATTGGTTGTTTTATGACCAAAAATAAAACTGTTTTGTTTTTGCATGATATGCAATGTCATGTTTACAGCATTATTGATGATACTCAGAGTCAATCGATGCAGTGAGAAGCCGGGATTTTGATCTGCGGCATAAAAATCACAGAGCTTTAAAATCTTCACGTAGTCACTCACGTGACTCCGAAGTAAAATAGTAAGATTAAATGAGAAATTACCAATTTGAAGTTTGATCTTTATTTTATGAGGAGTTACGTTGGTGATTACGTGCCCGCCACGCCCAACCCTCTCTCATAGAAAAAAGGTCATAATGGTAGTTCTCATGTTGATCATCTTAATATGTTACTTCAATTATGGTGTTGTCTGTGACTTCATACCGCTGCTTTGAAGATTGACGCGCATGCGCCCTGACGGGTCTTCTTCACGTAATCACCAACGTAACTCCTCATAAAATAAAGATCAAACTTCAAACTGGTAAGCTCTCGTTTAATCTTACTATTATATGTTATATTAGCATTTAAACAAAACACTTCCCATCTCCTGATGAGGAAATGTACTGCTTTTTGGTGCTATCCCTCCAAGCTGCAGTGATCACGTCCACAGTTCGGTCTGACACCCCGAGCCCCAGGAACGGTCTTCTTAGAGTCTGCAAATCAATAAATTGATTCTATCATGCAGAGGGTGGCTTCCCGAGTCACGGGATGAACCAGCAAATTTTTTGTGTTTAGAAACAACCATATATGGTTCTATTAGCATTCCCAACATCAGCGGGAACCATGGCCAGTCAGGCCCTACGAAAAAAGCCTGAAGCAGAATCTTGCTGGATTTTTTGCAAGACCCGACTGATGAGGCAAAATGGAGGAAAGGCATAAAAGAACATTCCTCCCCAGTGTAGCGAGAATGCATCTATCACCACTGCCCCTGGGTCTGGCTCCCATGCCACATATTTTTGCAACAGGTGATTGAGCCTAGATGCAAACAAATCGATATTCGGTGTTCCATACCGAGCAACAATGTCGTTAAATACTTTGTGATCCAACATCCATTCTGTGTTGTGATTAAATTACGTGACGATACACCAGCGCCAAATGAGGTTAGCTAAACTATCACGGGATACTGACTTGATTCCACCCATGTGATTAATATATGCCACTGCCGTAGTGTTATCAACTTGTATTTGAACATGCAGATTATGCATTTTCCCACAATAAGCCTTTAACCCATAGAACTGCATGGATGAACTACAACAATTGTTCATCCCGGTTTGGCAAAATAATAAATCAGGGAAGGTAGTGCATCCGTGGATAACAAGGGAAATCAGGGATAGTATCAAAACAAAAGATGAAGCATAAAAATTAGCCAGAAAAAGCAGCCTACCAGAGGACTGGGAGAAATTCAGAGTCCAGCAGAGGACAACAAAGGGCTTAATTAGGAAAGGGAAAATAGATTATGAAAGAAAACTGGCAGGGAACATAAAAACTGACTGCAAAAGTTTTTATAGATATGTGAAGAGAAAAAGATTAGTTAAAACAAATGTAGGTCCCTTGCAGTCAGAAACAGGTGAATTGATCATGGGGAACAAGGACATGGCAGACCAATTGAATAACTACTTTGGTTCTGTCTTCACTTAGGAAGACATAAATAATCTGCCTGAAATAGCAGGGGACCGGGGGTCAAATGAGATAGAGGAACTGAGTGAAATCCAGGTTAGCCGGGAACTGGTGTTAGGTAAATTGAATGGATTAAATGCTGATAAATCCCCAGGGCCAGATAGGCTGCATCCCAGAGTACTTAAGGAAGTAGCCCCAGAAATAGTGGATGCATTAGTGATAATTTTTCAAAACTGTTTAGATTCTGGAGTAGTTCCTGAGGATTGGAGGGTAGCTAATATAACCCCACTTTTTAAAATGGGAGAGAGAAAACAGGGAATTACAGACCAGTTAGTCTGTTAGAAACTGCTAGAGTCCGTTATTAAAGATGGGATAGCAGCACATTTGGAAAGTGGTGAAATCATTGGACAAAGTCAGCATGGAATTACGAAAGGTAAATCATGTCTGATGAATCTTATAGAATTTTTCGAGGATGTAACTAGTAGAGTGGATAAGGGAGAACCAGTGGATGTGTTATATCTGGACTTTCAGAAGGCTTTCGACAAGGTCCCACATGAGAGATTAGTGTACAAACTTAAAGCACACGGTATTGGGGGTTCAGTATTGATGTGGATAGAGAACTGGCTGGCAGACAGGAAGCAAAGTGTAGGAGTAAACGGGTCCTTTTCAAAATGGCAGGCAGTGACTAGTGGGGTACCGCAAGGCTCAGTGCTGGGACCCCAGCTATTTACAATATATATTAATGATTCCCCAGTTTGCGGATGACACGAAGCTGGGGGGCAGTGTTAGCTGTGAGGATGATGCTAGGAGGCTGCAAGGTGACTTGGATAGGTTGGGTGAGTGGGCAAATGCATGGCAGATGCAGCATAATGTGGATAAATGTAAGGTTATCCACTTTGGTGGCAAAAACAGGAAAGTAGACTATTATCTGAATGGTGGCCGATTAGGAAAAGGGGAGATGCAACGAGACCTGGGTGTCATGGTACACCAGTCATTGAAAGTAGGCATGCAGGTGCAGCAGGCAGTGAAGAAAGCGAATGGTATGTTAGCATTCATAACAAAAGCATTTGAGTATAGGAGCAGGGAGGTTCTACTGCAGTTGTACAGGTCTTGGTGAGACCACACCTGGAGTATTGCGTACAGATTGGTCTCCTAATCTGAGGAAAGACATTCTTGCCATAGAGGGAGTACAAAGAAGGCTCACCAGACTGATTCCTGGGATGTCAGGACTTTCATATGAAGAAAGACTGGATAGACTCGGCTTATACTCGTTAGAATTTAGAAGATTGAGGGGGGATCTCATAGAAACTTACAAAATTCTTAAGGGGTTGGACAGGCTAGATGCAGGAAGATTGTTCCCGATGTTGGGGACGTCCAGAACAAGGGGTCACAGTTTATGGATAAGGGGGAAATCTTTTAGGACCGAGATGAGAAAAACATTTTTCACACAGAGAGTGGTGAATCTCTGGAATTCTCTGCCACAGAAGGTAGTTGAGGCCAGTTCATTGGCTATATTTAAAAGGGAGTTAGATGTGGCCCTTGTGGCTAAAGGGATCAGGGGGTATGGAGAGAAGGTAGGTACAGGATACTGAGTTGGATGATCAGCCATGATCATATTAAATGGCGGTGCAGGCTCAAAGGGCCGAATGGCCTACTCCTGCACCTATTTTCTATGTTTCTATGTTTCTATGAATGCCCCCAGTATCTAGAATTGGTAACTCATGCACATCCCATCTGCCACGGCAACTAGAGATGGTATTAGTAGTTCCCCATCCTTGATCACTAGCATCAGTTTGTAATATAACTGAAGGTTTACTGACCAAAATGTTACTGGAGCAATGCTGAATATTGGTCGTCCACCATTGTAATTCTAACAGCTTCAGCTGGTAATAGCATAGGTCTATTAAAATGACCTAGATGGTACTTGAGAGCTTGCTCCTTTACACGTTGTAAATTCTGATAATGCAAAGGCCCAAATTGCGCAGCTGGAAAAACAGCCACTATTTTGCCAATTACACTAGCCACCTGGTGAATAGAAGGCTGCTTCATAACAACAAGGTTGTTACAGGCTTCTATTAATTCTAATCTCTTGGCCCAGGGCAGAGTCACAGACATATTAATAGAGTTTAAGGTAAATACCAAATAATCAATAACTCTAGTTGGTTTCAACTTAGATTTAACTGGATGGTTGAGAAACCCCAATTTCTCAAATATGAGTTTTGTGGCTGAAAACTGCTCATTTAGCCAAATACAGCATTTTAGAGTATCATCCAGTTGGGCCATAACAATGTGTTTTTGAGCTCTGAGCAGCCCAAGCACCGGCTTTAGTAATTTGGTAAATAACCTGGGAGCTGAAGTTAGCCCATTAGGTAACGCTTTAAACTGCCATAGTTGCCCCATCTAGCAAAATTTCAAATATCTCCGGTGATCCCTGTGAATGGGAACTGCATCTTTGAGATCGATGCATGCTTTAAAGCATCTTTTGGGAATCAGTTGTTTGGCAATAATGAAGTTTCCCATTTTAAAATGTTTATACTGCACATGTGAGTTAAGATGAGTTAAATCAAGGATGATCCGACACCCTCCATCTTTCTTTTCTGGAGGCGCAGGGGTGATGTCGCTGAAACGGTGAAGCTTTGCTCATCCTGGGTGCTCTAATTAACCCGACAGCTTTTGCTTCCTCATCCAGATCTTTTACTTGTTTGGATAGGTCTTACCAGAACAGAAGATTAGAAGGCTGGACATTGACTTGACTTCTCGATTACCCCTTTTATGTGTAATTTATGAATTTCTGCTTGTATATCCAAACCTTATTGTTTGGAATGAATAAATGCCCAACTTGGTGTATGTTGTATGGGTGGCAATGAGTTAAGAGGAAATTCAATTTGGAACCCTTGTATACTGTGCAGTATAAACGGATCTGATGTTATCCACTGCCATTTGTGCAAAAACAAGAGTAATCTACCACCAACTTGTAACTGATCCACACACCCCATGTTCTGGAAAGTACCAGACCCACCTACCTCCATGGTTACCGGTGGTCTTATGGTAGGCCCAAAGGCCCCTGATACGGGTTCTATTTCCGTCCTCGAGGTTTGGAGGGTAGGACTGCTCGGGTGCGTGGATTGCGCATTTTCCATGAAGGCTGGCTTGGGCCTTGGGCCTTGGCCTAAAAAAGACCTCTGCCCTGAGAAATCAGCTTTCAAGCTACCACCAGCTTCAGCGAACTGCTTACTGGTGAAGCCTTGCTCGTCGTTGGTGCCTTGATTAGCCCGACAGCTTTTGCTTCCTCATCCAGGTCTTTAACCTGTTTGGGTAGATCTTCCCCGAACAGAAGATTCGGTGGCTGGACATTGCTGGCCTTACATAAGCCTGCAAATTTGGGATTTAAGGCAGGTCTGATGGTGTTCTTCCGAAAGCAGTTCATTTCGAAGGGTGCAATGCACATCAACGCCAGGGCATCCTGCTGTACGTCCGATAAGGGCCCGCCATCCACAGATCTGGCAAATGCCGTGATGCCTGAAGCCAGCAATTTTAAAATTCTTTGGAGTTTCATTTCTTGGGTTTGATGCCCCCTCCAATGTACCCCCAGATAGAGCTGTTCACTGCCGGCACTTTCAGGGATGCACAATTTACAGGTGTATGGTATTTTGCAGCCGTTTCAACCATCACCTCTTCCTGTAATTGATGTGACATGAGGTAGTTGATGCTGGAAGCCAGCTCTTCTTCCAGCGGCTACCCTGTTTGCGAGGGTATCGCAAACCTTGATGCCATGGCAGGCAATTCTTGAACCTCACGCATGTCATGCATTCCAGTATGTTCCACAGACATACCTCCGATTTCGGAGTCAGTCATATACTGACCCCGTACACTCCCCTCCTCAGAGTGGGAGATATTAAGCAGCCCTGGACCAGGCGCTGCCGCAGGCTCGCATGGAGACCTGCGTTGATATGTCCCCGTTTCACGGAGCATATCATGATGCAGCATCCTATCCATAAGGTGCTCCATCCGGGATAAACGGCCAAAGACGCTATCCATGTTTGTATGAGGAGAATCCTCCTCGCCTGACTCGTCTGAGTCTACAGGCCTCACAGACTTCCTTTTCGCTTTGCCGCATTTCGAGGTTGCCAAAGTGCTTTGGGCAAGCACCAAGTCTGAAGTCGCTGACTCCACTGTCAGCGACTCTGACGGCGAAACCGACGGCCACCGGCTACCCGCACTCCCGCAGACCTCCGTAGTCGGTTTCCCCGTGACCCGTCTGGATTTCGCCCTGGATTTTCCCATATCTGCAGCAAACTCTGTAAAAGAGATTTCACAAGCAAAAAATACGACCTCAGAATAAGTTTAAAACTTACCTGCAGGGTTTTAAAATTTACCGCTGGAGGAACGACGCTTACAAACACTTAACTTTTTTTTGTTGATAGCCACAAAAACCTGGAGTAACTCAGCCGGACAGGCAGCATCTCTGGAGAGAAGGTATGGGTGACGTTTCGGGTCGAGACCCTTCTTCAGTTACAGTATTATAATGTTTACAGTGTACTACTGTATGTTTACATATTCTATTGTGCTGCTGCAAGTAAGAATTTAATTGTTTTATCTGGGACATATGACAATCAAACACTCTTGACTCTTGATTGTTGAATAGGAATAGATTCCCATTATCTTCCTGATCTAGATGGGCCATAAGATTGTTCCCTTAGCTAAGACTCCACAGAAGCTTGAAATCAGAGATTAGTTGATATATTCAGCAGATCAGTCAGCTTCCATGGAAAGAGAAACAGAGTTAATGTTTCACGTTGAGGATCTTTCATGAGAACCACTGTATAGTCTGTGACATAAAACACTAAATCTGTTTCTTCCCCACCACTGATGCCGCTTGACCTAAAGAGTATTTGCAACATTTATAAGGGTGACACAATGGCGCAGCTGATAGACCTGCTGCCTCACGGTGCCAAAGACCCAGGGTTTTATTTGACCTCAGGTGCTGTGTGTTGAGTTTGCACGATTTCCTTCTGGCCGCATGGGTTTCTTCCAAGTGATCTGGTTTCCTCTCACATCCTAAATATATGTGGGTTTGTAGGTTAATTGGCTTCTGTAAATTGCCCCTAATGTGCAGTGAAAGTGAGATGACAGAACTAGTGTGAATGGGTGATCAAAGGTCAGCATCGGTTCAGTGGGCCAAAGGGCCTGTTTGCATGCTATCTCTTTTATTAAATCAATGAAGAATTACTCATGGTTCTACCCACAAGATCATTTCTAGTGGTGCATTCCTTGTGATAACTAACAAAGTAAAGAGGTTTCTCCTCATCTCTGTTATGCTTTTTGTCAATAATCTTTGAGAAGTTCTTTTGGTCAGCAACACTCCTGTTTAGCTTTTCCTCAGTTACTTGTTGTATGTGCCAATGAAAGAAAATACAAACCGTTATTTAGAGCTTGAACTGTTTCATCAGCTATCCAGGCCTTGTAATCCTTCACAACTTTCAATTCTAACACAATTGTTGACTCTATAAGGTATTTTCTTGGTATTTTTTCAGATATATTACTTTTGCTGAGGTTTGGAAAATATAAGTCGTAATGCATAATGGAGACATAAGATGTTAGAATCTGGTGCAACAATCTGCAGGAGGAACTCGGCAGGTCAACTGGCATATGTGGAGGTAATGCACAGTCAATAATTAGGGTCAGAAACTTTCATCTGGTCTGAAGGCTAATACAAAATTAATCACCCAACAATGACCCACCCAATTTAATTCCCACCCAAAATTGTCTCAATTTGTTTACAAAATGTGGTTGCAACACTGGGGAGACTCAGTGTAGTCCATCACAGAAGCCAGTTAGCCCACCGTCCCTCTGCTAGTTGAAGAAGAGCCAGCCGGCCAGAAGAAGGGTCTTGACTCGAAATGTCATCTATTCATTTTCTCCAGAGATGCTGTCTGACCCGCTGAGTTACTCCAGCATTTTGTGTCTATAATCCCATGCTTACACATTATAACATAAGCCTATGGGTCATAGCTCCTTAAATATCCATCCAAGTTGGGTGGCACAGTGGTGCAGCGGCAAAGTTGCTGCATTGCAGTGCCAGAGACCCGGGTTGGATCCTGACTATGGGTGCTGTCTGTATGAAGTTTGTACTGTGACCTTGTGGGTTTTCTCCGGGTGCTCCGGTTTTCCTCCCACATTCCAAAGACGTGCAAGTTTGTAGGTTAATTGGCTACTGTAAATTGTCCCAAGTGTTAGGATAGAACTAGTGTACGGGTGATCATTGGTGAGCGCAGACTCACTGGGCCGAAGGACCTGTTTCCACACTGTATCTCAAAACTAAACTTCTTGACAAATGTGATTAGGCTTTCAGGTTGTGAGTTTTAAACACACACCACCCTCTGATGAGTGAAAGCTTTCCTTATTTCTCCTCCAATTATCTTTATTAATAAATTGAAATCTATTTGCTCTGACTTAGCCTTCTTAATTTTACGTACTTCAAATAAGCCTCTTCCTCACCGCTGTTCCAAAGAATATAATCATAATTTATTCAATCTTTCCTCAATATTAACAATTTCCGCTTTTGGCATAACCCTTCCAAATCTCCTCTCCTCTTACATTTATCCTGTGTTCTGATTTCCCACTCCACAGACACTTCTAATCGTGTGGGGTGTGGTAGCATAGTGGTTAGTTAAGTTTAGTTAAGTTTAGCTAAGCTTAGCTAAGTTTAGTTAAGTTTAGCTTAGCTGTTTAGCTAAGTTTAGCTAAGTTTAGTTAAGTTTAGCTTAGCTAAGTTTAGCTTAGCTGTTTAGCTAAGTTTAGCTAAGTTTAGTTAAGTTTAGCTTAGCTAAGTTTAGCTTAGTTAAGTTTAGCTTAGTTAAGTTTAGCTTAGTTAAGTTTAGCTTAGTTAAGTTTAGCTTAGTTAAGTTTAGCTTAGATAAGTTTAGCTAAGCATAGCAAAAGTTAGCTAAGGTTAGCGGAGGTTAGCGGAGGTTAGCTAAGGTTAGCTAAGTTTAGCTAAGGTTAGCTAAGGTTAGCTTAGCTAAGGATTGCAACGGTTAGCTTAGCTAAGGTTAGCTTAGCTAAGGTTAGCTAAGGTTAGCTAAGGTTAGCTAAGGTTAGCTCAGGTTAGCTAAGGTTAGCTTAGCTAAGGTTAGCAAAGGTTAGCTTAGCTAAGGTTAGCAAAGGTTAGCTTAGCAAAGGTTAGCTTAGCAAAGGTTAGCTTAGCTAAGGTTAGCTTAGCTAAGGTTAGCTTAGCTAAGGTTAGGTTAGCTAAGGTTAGCTAAGGTTAGCTAAGGTTAGCTAAGGTTAGCTAAGGTTAGCTAAGGTTAGCTTAGCTAAGGTTAGGTTAGCTAAGGTTAGGTTAGCTAAGGTTAGGTTAGCTAAGGTTAGGTTAGCTAAGGTTAGCTTAGCTAAGGTTAGGTTAGCTAAGTTTAGCTTAGCTAAGGTTAGCTAAGGTTAGCTTAGCTAAGGTTAGGTTAGCTTAGCTAAGGTTAGGTTAGCTAAGGTTAGCTAAGGTTAGCTTAGCTAAGGTTAGCTTAGCTAAGGTTAGCTAAGGTTAGCTTAGCTAAGGTTAGCTAATGTCAGCTAAGGTCAGCTTAGCTAAGGTTAGGTTAGCAAAGGTTAGCTAAGGTTAGCTTAGCTAAGGTTAGCTAAGGTTAGCTTAGCTAAGGTTAGCTTAGCTAAGGTTAGCAAAGGTTAGCAAAGGTTAGCAAAGGTTAGCAAAGGTTAGCAAAGCTTAGCAAAGGTTAGCTTAGCTAAGGTTAGCTAAGGTTAGCTAAGGTTAGCTAAGGTTAGCTAAGGTTAGCTAAGGTTAGCTTAGCTAAGGTTAGCTTAACTAAGGTTAGCTTAGCTAAGGTTAGCTTAGCTAAGGTTAGCTAAGGTTAGCTTAGCTAAGGTTAAATAAGGTTAGCTAAGGTTAGCTTAGCTAAGGTTAGCTTAGCTAAGGTTAGCTTAGCTAAGTTTAACTTAGCTAAGTTTAGCAAAGGTTAGCTTAGCTAAGGTTAGATTAGCTAATGTTAGCTAAGGTTAGCAAAGGTTAGCTTAGCTAAGGTTAGCTTAGCTAAGGTTAGCTAAGGTTAGCTTAGCTAAGGTTAGCTAAGGTTAGCTTAGCTAAGGTTAGCTAAGGTTAGCTTAGCTAAGGTTAGCTTAGCTAAGGTTAGCTTAGCTAAGGTGAGCTTAGCTAAGGTTAGCTAAGGTTAGCTTAGCTAAGGTTAGCTTAGGTTAGGTTAGCTAAGGTAAGCTTAGTTAAGGTTACCTTAGCTAAGGTTAGCTAAGGTTAGCTTAGGTTAGCTAAGGTTAGCTAAGGTTAGCTTAGCTACGGTTAACTAAGGTTAGCTTAGCTAAGGTTAGCTTAGCTAAGGTTAACTAAGGTTAGCTTAGCTAAGGTTAGCTACAGTTTGCTTAGCTAAGGTTAGCTTAGCTAAGGTTAGCTTAGCTAAGGTTATCTAAGGTTCGCTAAGGTTAGCTAAGGTTAGCTTAGCTAACGTTATCTAAGGTTATCTAATGTTATCTAAGCTAAGGTTAGCTAAGGTTAGCTTAGGTTAGCTAAGGTTAGCTAAGGTTAGCTTAGGTTAGCTAAGGTTAGCTAAAGTTAGCTAAGGTTAGGATAACTTAGGTTAGCTAAGGTTAGCTAAGGTTAGCTAAGGTTAGGTAAGGTTAGGTTAGCTAAGATTAGCTAAGGTTAGGTTAGATAAGGTGAGGTTAGCTAAGGTTAGGTTAGCTAAGGTTAGGTTAGGTTAGCTAAGGTTAGGTTAGCTAAGGTTAGGTTAGCTAAGGTTAGCTAAGGTTAGCTAAAGTTAGCTAAGATTAGGTAATGTTAGGTTAGCTAAGGTTAGCTAAGGTTAGGATAGCTAAGGTTAGCTAAGGTTAGATTAGCTAAAGTTAGATAAGGTTAGCTAAGACTAGCTTAGCTAAGGTTAGCTAAGGTTAGCTAAGGAGAGCATAGCTAAGGTTAGCTTAGCTAAGGTTAGCTTAGCTAAGGTTAGCTTAGCTAAGGTTAGCTTAGCTAAGGTTAGCTAAGCTAAGGTTAGCTAAGGTTAGCTTAGCTAAGGTTAGTTAAGGTTAGCTAAGGTTAGCTAAGGTTAGCTCTGGTTAGCTAAGGTTAGCTTAGCTAAGGTTAACTATGGTTACCCAAGGTTAGCTCAGCTAAGGTTAGCTTAGCTAAGGTTAGCTAATGTTAGCTAAGGTTAGCTTAGCTAAGGTTAGCTAAGGTTATGTTAGCTATAGTTAGCTTAGCTAAGGTTAGCTTAGCTAAGGTTAGCTTAGCTAAGGTTAGCTAAGGTTAGCTAAGGTTAGCTAAGCTAAGGTTAGCTTAGCTAAGGATAGCTAAGGTTAGCTTAGCCAAGGTTAGCTAAGGTTAGCTAAGGTTAGCTAAGGTTAGCTTAGCTAAGGTTAGCTAAGGTTAGCTTAGCTAAGGTTAGCTAAAGTTAGCTTAGCTAAGGTTAGCTTAACTAAGCTTAGCTAAGGTTAGCAAAGGTTAGCAAAGGTTAGCAAAGGTTAGCAAAGCCAAGGTTAGCTAAGGTTAGCTAAGGTTAGCTTAGCTAAGGTTAGCTTAGCTAAGTTTAACTTAGCTAAGTTTAGCTAAGGTTAGCTTAGCTAATGTTAGATTAGCTAATGTTAGCTAAGGTTAGCAAAGGTTAGCTTAGCTAAGGTTAGCTTAGCTAAGGTTAGCTAAGGTTAGCTTAGCTAAGGTTAGCTAAGGTTAGCTTAGCTAAGGTTAGCTAAGGTTAGCTTAGCTAAGGTTAGCTTAGCTAAGGTTAGCTAAGGTTAGCTAAGCTAAGGTTAGCTTAGCTAAGGTTAGCTTAGGTTAGGTTAGCTAAGGTAAGCTTAGTTAAGGTTAGCTTAGCTAAGGTTAGCTAAGGTTAGCTTAGGTTAGCTAAGGTTAGCTTAGGTTAGCTAAGGTTAGCTAAGGTTAGCTTAGCTAAGGTTAACTAAGGTTAGCTTAGCTAAGGTTAGCTTAGCTAAGGTTAACTAAGGTTAGCTTAGCTAAGGTTAGCTACGGTTTGCTTAGCTAAGGTTAGCTTAGCTAAGGTTAGCTTAGCTAAGGTTATCTAAGGTTTGCTAAGGTTAGCTAAGGTTAGCTTAGCTAAGGTTATCTAAGGTTATCTAATGTTATCTAAGCTAAGGTTAGCTAAGGTTAGCTAAGGTTAGCTTAGGTTAGCTAAGGTTAGCTAAGGTTAGGATAACTTGGGTTAGCTAAGGTTAGCTAAGGTTAGCTAAGGTTAGGTAAGGTTAGGTTAGCTAAGATTAGCTAAGATTAGGTTAGATAAGGTGAGGTTAGCTAAGGTTAGGTTAGCTAAGGTTAGGTTAGCTAAGGTTAGGTTAGGTTTGCTAAGGTTAGGTTAGCTAAGGTTAGGTTAGCTAAGGTTAGCTAAGGTTAGCCAAGGTTAGGTTAGCTAAGGTTAGATAAGGTTAGCTAAGACTAGCTTAGCTAAGCTTAGCTAAGGTTAGCTAAGGAGAGCATAGCTAAGGTTAGCTTAGCTAAGGTTAGCTTAGCGAAGGTTAGCTTAGCTAAGGTTTGCTTAGCTAAGGTTTGCTAAGCTAAGGTTAGCTAAGGTTAGCTTAGCTAAGGTTAGCTTAGCTAAGGTTAGCTTAGCTAAGGTTAGTTAAGGTTAGCTAAGGTTAGCTAAGGTTAGCTCTGGTTAGCAAAGCTGCTAACCTAACCTTAGCTAACCTTAGCTAACCTATAGTTAGCTTAGCTAAGGTTAGCTTAGCTAAGGTTAGCTTAGCTAAGGTTAGCTAAGGTTAGCTAAGGTTAGCTAAGCTAAGGTTAGCTTAGCTAAGGATAGCTAAGCTTAGCTTAGCCAAGGTTAGCTAAGGTTAGCAAAGGTTAGCTAAGGTTAGCTTAGCTAAGGTTAGCAAAAGTTAGCTTAGCTAAGGTTAGCTTAGCTAAGGTTAGCTTAGCTAAGGTTAGCTTAGCTAAGGTTAGCTAAGGTTAGCTTAGCTAAGGTTAGGTTAGCTAAGGTTAGCTAAGGTTAGCTAAGGTTAGCTTAGCTAAGGTTAGGTTAGCTAAGGTTAGTTAAGGTTAGGTTAGCTAAGGTTAGCTTAGCTAAGGTTAGCTTAGCTAAGGTTAGCTAAGGTTAGCTTAGCTAAGGTTAGGTTAGCTAAGGTTAGCTTAGCTATGGTTAGGTTAGCTACGGTTAGCTAAGGTTAGCTTAGCTATGGTTAGCTTAGCTATGGTTAGCTATGGTTAGCTAAGGTTAGCTTAGCTAAGGTCAGCTTAGCTAAGGTTAGCTAAAGTTAGCTTAGCTAAGGTTAGGTTAGCTAAGGTTAGCTTAGCTAAGGTTAGCTTAGCTAAGGTTAGCTACGGTTAGCTTAGCTAAGGTTAGCTTAGCTAAGGTTAGCTAAGGTTAGCTTAGCTAAGGTTAGCTAAGGTCAGCTTAGCTAAGGTTAGGTTAGCAAAGGTTAGCTAAGGTTAGCTTAGCTAAGGTTAGCTAAAGTTAGCTTAGCTAAGGTTAGCTAAGGTTAGCTAAGGTTAGCAAAGGTTAGCAAAGGTTAGCAAAGGTTAGCTTAGCTAAGGTTAGCTAAGGTTAGCTTAGCTAATGTTAGGTTAGCTAAGGTTAGGTAAGGTTAGCTAAGGTTAGCTTAGCTAAGGCTAGCTAAGTTTAGGTTAGATAAGGTTAGCTTAGCTAAGGTTAGCTAAGCTTAGCTTAGCATAGCTAAGGTTAGCTAAGGTTAGCTTAGCTAAGGTTATCTTAGCTAAGATTAGCTTAGCTAAGGTTAGCTTAGCTAAGGTTAGGTTAGCTAAAGTTAGGTTAGCTAATGTTAGCTTAGCTAAGGTTAGCTTAGCTTAGGTAAGGTCAGCTTAGCTTAGCTAAGGTTAGCTTAGCTTAGCTAAGGTTATCTTAGGTTAGCTTAGCTAAGGTTAGCTTAGGTTAGCATAGCTAAGGTTAGCTAAGGTTAGCTTAGCTAAGGTTAACTAAGGTTAGCTTAGCTAAGGTTATCTAAGGTTATCTAAGATTAGCTTTGCTAAGGTTAGCTAAGGTTAGCTTAGCTAAGGTTAGCTAAGGTTAGCTTAGCTAAGGTTAGCTAAGGTTAGCTTAGCTAAGGTTAGCTAAGGATAGCTTAGCTAAGGTTAGCTAAGGTTAGGTTAGCTAAGGCTAGCTAAGGTTAGGTTAGCTAAGGTTAGCTAAGGTTAAATTAGCTAAGGTTAGCTATGGATAGGTTAGCTAACGTTAGGTAAAATAAGGTTAGCTAAGGTTAGGTTAGTTGAGGTTAGCTATGGTTAGCTAAGGTTAGGTTAGCTGAGCTGAGGTTAGCTAAGGTTAGGTTAGCTGAGGTTAGCTAAGGATAGGTTAGCTGAGGTTAGCTAAGGTTAGGTTAGCTGAGGTTAGCTAAGGTTAGGTTAGCTAAGGTTAGCTACGGTTAGGTTAGCTAAGGATAGGTTAGTAAGGTTAAGTTAGCTAAGATTAGGTTAGCTAAGGTTAGGTTAGCTAAGGTTAGGTTAGCTAAGGTTAGGTTAGCTAAGGTTAGGTTAGCTAAGGTTAGCTAAGGTTAGGTAAGCTAAGGTTAGCTAAGGTTAGGTTAGCTACGGTTAGCTAAGGTTAGGTTAGATACGGTTAGTTTAGCTAAGGTTAGGTTAGCTAAAGTTAGGTTAGCTAAGGTTAGGTTAGCTAAGGTTAGGTTAGCAAAGGTTAGGTTAGCAAAGGTTAGGTTAGCAAAGGTTAGGTTAGCTAAGGTTAGTTAAAGTTAGCTTAGCTAAGGTTAGGTTAGCTAAGGTTAGCTAAGGTTAGCTTAGCTAAGGTTAGGTTAGCTAAGGTTAGCTAAGGTAAGCTTAGCTAAGGTTCGCTAAGGTTAGCTAAGGTTAGCTAAGGTTAGCTAAGGTTAGCTAAGGTTAGCTAAGGTTAGCTAAGGTTAGCTATGGTTAGCTAAGGTTAGCTAAGGTTAGCTAAGGTTAGCTAAGGTTAGCTTAGCTAAGGTTAGGTTAGCTAAGGTTAGCTAAGGTTAGCTAAGGTTAGCTTAGCTAAGGTTAGGTTAGCTAAGGTTAGCTAAGGTTAGCTTAGCAAAGGTTAGGTTAGCTAAGGTTAGCTAAGGTTAGCTTAGCTAAGGTTTGGTTAGCTAAGGTTAGCTAAGCTTAGCTAAGGTTAGGTTAGCTAAGGTTAGGTTAGCTAAGGTTAGGTAAGGTTTGTTAAGGTTAGGTAAGGTTAGCTAAGGTTAGCTAAGGTTAGCTAAGGTTAGCTAAGGTTTGCTAAGGTTAGGTTAGCCAGGTTTAGCTAAGGTTAGCTTAGCATAGCTAAGGTTAGCTAAGGTTAGCTTAGCTAAGGTTAGCTAAGGTTAGGTTAGCTAAGGTTAGCTGAGGTTAGCTAAGGTTAGCTAAGGTTAGGTTAGCTGAGGTTAGCTAAGGTTATGTTAGCTAAGGTTAGCTAATGTTAGGTTAGCTACGGTTAGGTTAGGTTAGCTAAGGTTAGCTAAGGTTAGGTTAGCTAAGGTTAGGTTAGCTAAGGTTAGGTTAGCTAAGGTTAGCTAAGATTAGGTTAGCTAAGGTTAGGTTAGCTAAGGTTAGGTTAACTAAGGTTGGCTAATGTTAGGTTGGCTAAGGTCAGGTTGGCTAAGGTTAGGTTAGCTAAGGTTAGGTTAACAAAGGTTAGCTAAGGTTAGGTTAGCTAAGGTTAGCTAAGGTTAGGTTAGCAAAGGTTAGGTAAGGTTAGGTTAGCAAAGGTTAGGTTAGCAAAGGTTAGGTTAGCAAAGGTTAGGTTAGCTAAGGTTAGGTTAGCTAAGGTTAGGTTAGGTTTGCTAAGGTTAAGTTAGCTAAGGTTAGCTAAGGTTAGCTAAGGTTAGCTAAGGTTAGCTTAGCTTAGGTTACCTTATGTTAGGTTGGCTAAGGTTAGGTTAGCTAAGGTTATGTTATCTAAGGTTAGGTTTGGTTAGCTAAGGTTAGGTTAGCTAAGGTTATGTTAGCTAAGGTTAGGTTAGCTAAGTTTAGGTTAGCTAAGGATAGGTTATCTAAGGATAGGTTAGGTTAGCTAAGGTTATGTTAACTAAGGTTAGGTTAGGTTAGCTAAGGTTAGGTTAACTAAGGTTAGGTTAGGTTAGGTTAGCAAAGGTTAGGTTAGCTAAAGTTAGGTTAGCTAAGGTTACTTTAGCTAAGGTTAGGTTAGCTAAGGTTTGGTTAGCTAAGGTTAGGTTAGCTAAGGTTAGGTTAGCTAAAGTTAGGTTAGCTAAGGTTAGGTTAGCTAAGGTTAGGTTAGGTTAGCTAAGGTTAGGTTAGGTTAGCTAAGGTTATGTTAGCTAAGGTTAGGTTAGGTTAGCTAAGGTTAGGTTAGGTTAGGTTAGCTAAGGTTAGGTTAGGTTAGCTAAGGTTAGGTTAGCTAAGGTTAGGTTAGCTAAGGTTAGGTTAGCAATGGTTAGGTTAGCTAAGGTTAGCTTAGCTAAGGTTAGCTACGGTTAGCTTAGCTAAGGTTAGCTTAGCTAAGGTTAGCTAAGGTTAGCTTAGCTAAGGTTAGCTAAGGTCAGCTTAGCTAAGGTTAGGTTAGCAAAGGTTAGCTAAGGTTAGCTTAGCTAAGGTTAGCTAAAGTTAGCTTAGCTAAGGTTAGCTAAGGTTAGCTAAGGTTAGCAAAGGTTAGCAAAGGTTAGCAAAGGTTAGCTTAGCTAAGGTTAGCTAAGGTTAGCTTAGCTAATGTTAGGTTAGCTAAGGTTAGGTAAGGTTAGCTAAGGTTAGCTTAGCTAAGGCTAGCTAAGTTTAGGTTAGATAAGGTTAGCTTAGCTAAGGTTAGCTAAGCTTAGCTTAGCATAGCTAAGGTTAGCTAAGGTTAGCTTAGCTAAGGTTATCTTAGCTAAGATTAGCTTAGCTAAGGTTAGCTTAGCTAAGGTTAGGTTAGCTAAAGTTAGGTTAGCTAATGTTAGCTTAGCTAAGGTTAGCTTAGCTTAGGTAAGGTCAGCTTAGCTTAGCTAAGGTTAGCTTAGCTTAGCTAAGGTTATCTTAGGTTAGCTTAGCTAAGGTTAGCTTAGGTTAGCATAGCTAAGGTTAGCTAAGGTTAGCTTAGCTAAGGTTAACTAAGGTTAGCTTAGCTAAGGTTATCTAAGGTTATCTAAGATTAGCTTTGCTAAGGTTAGCTAAGGTTAGCTTAGCTAAGGTTAGCTAAGGTTAGCTTAGCTAAGGTTAGCTAAGGTTAGCTTAGCTAAGGTTAGCTAAGGATAGCTTAGCTAAGGTTAGCTAAGGTTAGGTTAGCTAAGGCTAGCTAAGGTTAGGTTAGCTAAGGTTAGCTAAGGTTAAATTAGCTAAGGTTAGCTATGGATAGGTTAGCTAACGTTAGGTAAAATAAGGTTAGCTAAGGTTAGGTTAGTTGAGGTTAGCTATGGTTAGCTAAGGTTAGGTTAGCTGAGCTGAGGTTAGCTAAGGTTAGGTTAGCTGAGGTTAGCTAAGGATAGGTTAGCTGAGGTTAGCTAAGGTTAGGTTAGCTGAGGTTAGCTAAGGTTAGGTTAGCTAAGGTTAGCTACGGTTAGGTTAGCTAAGGATAGGTTAGCTAAGGTTAAGTTAGCTAAGATTAGGTTAGCTAAGGTTAGGTTAGCTAAGGTTAGGTTAGCTAAGGTTAGGTTAGCTAAGGTTAGGTTAGCTAAGGTTAGCTAAGGTTAGGTAAGCTAAGGTTAGCTAAGGTTAGGTTAGCTACGGTTAACTAAGGTTAGGTTAGATACGGTTAGTTTAGCTAAGGTTAGGTTAGCTAAAGTTAGGTTAGCTAAGGTTAGGTTAGCTAAGGTTAGGTTAGCAAAGGTTAGGTTAGCAAAGGTTAGGTTAGCAAAGGTTAGGTTAGCTAAGGTTAGTTAAAGTTAGCTTAGCTAAGGTTAGGTTAGCTAAGGTTAGCTAAGGTTAGCTTAGCTAAGGTTAGGTTAGCTAAGGTTAGCTAAGGTAAGCTTAGCTAAGGTTAGCTAAGGTTAGCTAAGGTTAGCTAAGGTTAGCTAAGGTTAGCTAAGGTTAGCTAAGGTTAGCTATGGTTAGCTAAGGTTAGCTAAGGTTAGCTAAGGTTAGCTAAGGTTAGCTAAGGTTAGCTTAGCTAAGGTTAGGTTAGCTAAGGTTAGCTAAGGTTAGCTAAGGTTAGCTTAGCTAAGGTTAGGTTAGCTAAGGTTAGCTAAGGTTAGCTTAGCTAAGGTTTGGTTAGCTAAGGTTAGCTAAGCTTAGCTAAGGTTAGGTTAGCTAAGGTTAGGTTAGCTAAGGTTAGGTAAGGTTTGTTAAGGTTAGGTAAGGTTAGCTAAGGTTAGCTAAGGTTAGCTAAGGTTAGCTAAGGTTTGCTAAGGTTAGGTTAGCCAGGTTTAGCTAAGGTTAGCTTAGCATAGCTAAGGTTAGCTTAGCTAAGGTTAGCTAAGGTTAGGTTAGCTAAGGTTAGCTGAGGTTAGCTAAGGTTAGCTAAGGTTAGGTTAGCTGAGGTTAGCTAAGGTTATGTTAGCTAAGGTTAGCTAATGTTAGGTTAGCTACGGTTAGGTTAGGTTAGCTAAGGTTAGCTAAGGTTAGGTTAGCTAAGGTTAGGTTAGCTAAGGTTAGGTTAGCTAAGGTTAGCTAAGATTAGGTTAGCTAAGGTTAGGTTAGCTAAGGTTAGGTTAACTAAGGTTGGCTAAGGTTAGGTTGGCTAAGGTCAGGTTGGCTAAGGTTAGGTTAGCTAAGGTTAGGTTAACAAAGGTTAGCTAAGGTTAGGTTAGCTAAGGTTAGCTAAGGTTAGGTTAGCAAAGGTTAGGTAAGGTTAGGTTAGCAAAGGTTAGGTTAGCAAAGGTTAGGTTAGCAAAGGTTAGGTTAGCTAAGGTTAGGTTAGCTAAGGTTAGGTTAGGTTTGCTAAGGTTAAGTTAGCTAAGGTTAGCTAAGGTTAGCTAAGGTTAGCTAAGGTTAGCTTAGCTTAGGTTAGGTTGGCTAAGGTTAGGTTAGCTAAGGTTATGTTATCTAAGGTTAGGTTTGGTTAGCTAAGGTTAGGTTAGCTAAGGTTATGTTAGCTAAGGTTAGGTTAGCTAAGTTTAGGTTAGCTAAGGATAGGTTATCTAAGGATAGGTTAGGTTAGCTAAGGTTATGTTAACTAAGGTTAGGTTAGGTTAGCTAAGGTTAGGTTAGCTAAGGTTAGGTTAGGTTAGGTTAGCAAAGGTTAGGTTAGCTAAAGTTAGGTTAGCTAAGGTTACTTTAGCTAAGGTTAGGTTAGCTAAGGTTTGGTTAGCTAAGGTTAGGTTAGCTAAGGTTAGGTTAGCTAAAGTTAGGTTAGCTAAGGTTAGGTTAGCTAAGGTTAGGTTAGGTTAGCTAAGGTTAGGTTAGGTTAGCTAAGGTTATGTTAGCTAAGGTTAGGTTAGGTTAGCTAAGGTTAGGTTAGGTTAGGTTAGCTAAGGTTAGGTTAGGTTAGCTAAGGTTAGGTTAGCTAAGGTTAGGTTAGCTAAGGTTAGGTTAGCTATGGTTAGGTTAGCTAAGGTTAGGTTAGCTAAGGTTAGGTTAGCTAAGGTTTTGTTAGCTAAGGTTAGGTTAGGTTAGCTAAGGTTAGGTTAGCTAAGGTTAGCTAAGGATAGCATAGGTCAGCTAAGGTTAGCTAAGGTTAGGTTAGGTTAGGTTAGGCTAGATAAGGTTAGGTTAGGTAAGGTTAGGTTAAGTTAGCTAAGGTTAGCTAAGGTTAGGTTAGCTAAGGTTAGGTTAGTTAAGGTTAGATAAGTTTAGGTTAGCTAAGGTTAGCTAAGGTTAGGTTAGCTAAGGTTAGCTAAGGTTAGGTTAGCTAAGGTTAGTTTAGCTAAGGTTAGGTTAGCTAAAGTTAGGTTAGCTAAGGTTAGGTTAGCTAAGGTTAGGTTAGCAAAGGTTAGGATAGCAAAGGTTAGGATAGCAAAGGTTAGGTTAGCAAAGGTTAGGTTAGCTAAGGTTAGGTTAGCTAAGGTTAGCTTAGCTAAGGTTAGGTTAGCTAAGGTTAGCTAAGGTAAGCTTAGCTAAGGTTAGGTTAGCTAAGGTTAGCTAAGGTTGGCTAAGGTTAGGTTGGCTAAGGTTAGGTTAGATAAGGTTAGGTTAACAAAGGTTAGCTAAGGTTAGGTTAGCTAAGGTTAGCTAAGGTTAGGTTAGCTAAGGTTAGGTTAGCTAAGGTTAGGTTAGCAAAGGTTAGGTTAGCAAAGGTTAGGTTAGCTAAGGTTAGGTTAGCTAAGGTTAGGTTAGCTAAGGTTAGGTTAGCTAAGGTTAGGTTAGCTAAGGTTAGGTTAGCTAAGGTTAGGTTAGCTAAAGTTAGGTTAGCTAAGGTTAGGTTAGCTAAGGTTAGGTTAGCTAAGGTTAGGTTAGCTAAGGTTAGCTAAGGTTAGCTAAGGTTAGGTTAGCTAAGGTTAGGTTGGCTAAGGTTAGGTTAGCTAAGGTTAGGTTAGCTAAGGTTAGGATCGGTTAGCTAAGGTTAGGTTAGCTAAGGTTAGGTTAGGTTAGCTAAGTTTAGATTAGCTAAGTTTAGGATAGCTAAGGATAGGTTATCTAAAGTTTGGTTAGGTTAGCTAAGGTTATGTTAACTAAGGTTAGGTTAGGTTAGCTAAGGTTATGTTAGCTAAGGTTAGGTTAGGTTAGGTTAGCTAAGGTTAGGTTAGCTAAAGTTAGATTAGCTAAGGTTAGGTTAGCTAATGTTAGGTTAGCTAAGGCTAGGTTAGCTAAGGTTAGGTTAGCTAAGGTTAGGTTAGCTAAGGTTAGGTTAGCTAAGGTTAGGTTAGGTTAGCTAAGGTTAGGTTAGGTTAGCTAAGGTTAGGTTAGATTAGCTAAGGTTGGGTTAGGTTAGATAAGGTTATGTTAGCTAAGGTTAGGTTAGATTAGCTAAGGTTAGGTTAGGTTAGGTTAGGTTAGCTAAGGTTAGGTTAGATTAGCTAAGGTTAGGTTAGCTAAGGTTAGGTTAGCTAAGGTTAGGTTAGCTAAGGTTAGGTTAGCTATGGTTAGGTCAGCTAAGGTTAGGTTAGCTAAGGTTAGGTTAGCTAAGATTAGGTTAGCAAAGGTTAGGTTAGCAAAAGTTAGGTTAGCAAAGGTTAGGTTAGCTAAGGTTAGGTTAGCTAAGGTTAGGTTAGCTAAAGTTAGGTTAGCTAAGGTTAGGTTAGCTAAGGTTAGCTAAGGTTAGCTAAGGTTAGCTAAGGTTAGCTAAGGTTAGGTTAGCTAAGGTTAGGTTGGCTAAGGTTAGGTTAGCTAAGGTTAGGTTAGCTAAGGTTAGGTTCGGTTAGCTAAGGTTAGGTTAGCTAAGGTTAGGTTAGGTTAGCAAAGTTTATGTTAGCTAAGTTTAGGTTATCTAAGGATAGGTTATCTAAGGTTTGGTTAGGTTAGCTAAGGTTATGTTAACTAAGGTTAGGTTAGGTTAGCTAAGGTTATGTTAGCTAATGTTAGGTTAGGTTAGGTTAGCTAAGGTTAGGTTAGCTAAAGGTAGGTTAGCTAAGGTTAGGTTAGCTAAGGTTAGGTTAGCTAAGGTTAGGTTAGCTAAGGTTAGGTTAGCTAAGGTTAGGTTAGCTAAGGTTAGGTTAGCTAAGGTTAGGTTAGGTTAGCTAAGGTTAGGTTAGGTTAGCTAAGGTTAGGTTAGATTAGCTAAGGTTAGGTTAGGTTAGCTAAGGTTATGTTAGCTAAGGTTAGGTTAGATTAGCTAATGTTAGGTTAGGTTAGGTTAGGTTAGCTAAGGTTAGGTTAGATTAGCTAAGGTTAGGTTAGCTAAGGTTAGGTTAGCTAAGGTTAGGTTAGCTAAGGTTAGGTTAGCTAAGGTTAGGTTAGCTATGGTTAGGTCAGCTAAGGTTAGGTTAGCTAAGGTTAGGTTAGCTAAGGTTAGGTTAGCTAAGGTTAGGTTAGCTAAGGTTTGGTTAGCTAAGGTTAGGTTAGGTTAGCTAAGGGTAGGTTAGCTAAGGTTAGGTTAGCTAATGTTAGCTAAGGATAGCATAGGTTAGCTAAGGTTAGGTTGGGTTAGGTTAGCTAAGGTTAGGTTAGGTTAGCTAAGGTTAGGTTAGGTTAGCTTAGCTAAGGTTATGTTACGTTAGCTAAGGTTAGCTTAGCTAAGGTTAGGTAAGGTTAGCTTAGCTAAGGTTAGGTTAGGTTAGCTAAGGTTAGGTTAGGTTAGCTTAACTAAGGTTAGGTTAGGTTAGCTAAGGTTAGGTTAGCTTCGCTAAGGTTAGATTAGGTTAGCTAAGGTTAGGTTAGCTTAGCTAAGGTTAGGTTAGGTTAAGGTTAGGTTAGCTTAACTAAGGTTAGGTTAGGTTAGCTAAGGTTAGGTTAGCTTAGCTGAGGTTAGGTTAGCTAAGGTTAGGTTAGGTTAGCTAAGGTTAGGTTAGGTTAGCTAAGGTTAGGTTAGGTTAGCTAAGGGTAGGTTAGCAAAGGTTATGTTAGCTAAAGTTAGGTTAGCTTAGCTTAGCTAAGGTTAGGTTAGCAGAGCTTAGGTTAGCTTAGCTAAGGTGATGTTAGCTAAGGTTTGGTTAGCTAAGGTTTGGTTAGCTAAGGTTTGGTTAGCTAAGGTTAGGTTATCTTAGCTAAGGTTATGTTAGCTAAGGTTAGGTTAGGTTAGCTAAGGTTTGGTTAGCTTAGCTAAGGTTCGGTTAGCTTAGCTAAGGTTAGGTTAGCTAAGGTTAGGTTAGCTTAGCTAAGGTTAGGTTAGCTAAGGTTAGGTTAGCTTAGCTAAGGTTAGGTTAGCTAAGGGTAGGTTAGGTTAGCTAAGTTTAGGTTAGGTTAGCTAAGGTTAGGTTAGCTTAGCTAAGGTTAGGTTAGCTTAGGTTAGGTTAGCTAAAGTTAGGTTAGCTTAGCTAAGGTTAAGTTAGCTAAGGTTAGGTTAGCTAAGGTTAGGTTAGCTTAGCTAAGGTCAGGTTAGCTAAGGTTAGGTTAGGTTAGCTAAAGCTATGTTAGCTTTGCTAAGGTTAGGTTAGCTAAGGTTAGGTCAGGCTAGCTATGGTTAGGTTAGCTAAGGTTAAGTCAGCAAAGGTTAGGTAAGTTTAGCTAAGGTTAGGTTAGCTAAGGCTGGTTTAGGTTAGCTAAGGTTAGGTTAGCTAAGGTTAGGTTAGCTTAGCTAAGGTTATGTTAGCTAAGGTTAGGTTAGCTAAGGTTAGGTTAGCTTAGCTAAGGTTAGGTTAGCTAAGGTTAGGTTAGCTAAGGTTAGGTTAGCTAAGGTTAGGTTAGCTAAGGTTAGGTTAGCTAGGGTTAGGTTTGCTAGGGTTATGTTAGCTAAGGTTAGGTTAGCTTAGCTAAGGTTATGTTAGCTAAGCTTAGGTTAGCTATGGTCAGGTTAGCTTAGCTAAGGTTAGGTTAGGATAGCTAAGGTTAGGTTAGCTTAGCTAAGGTTAGGTTAGGTTAGCTAAGGTTATGTTAGCTTAGCTAAGGTTAGGTTAGCTAAGGTTAGGTTAGGTTAGGTAAGGTTAGGTTAGCTTAGCTAAGGTTAAGTTAGCTAAGGTTAGGTTAGCTAAGGTTAGGTTAGGTTAGCTAAGGTTAGGTTAGCTTAGCTAAGGTTAGGTTAGCTAAGGTTAGGTTAGCTAAGTTTAGGTTAGCTAAGGTTAGGTTAGGTTAGCTAAGTTGAAGTTAGCTTAGCTAAGTTTAAGTTAGCTAAGGTTAGGTTAGGTTAGCTATGGTTATGTTAGCATATCGAAGGTTATGTCAGCTAAGGTTAGGTTAGCTAAGGTTAGGTTAGCTTAGCAAAGGTTAGGTTAGCTAAGGTTAGGTTAGGTTAGCTAAGGTTAGATTAGCTTAGCTAATGTTAGGTTAGCTAAGGTTAGTTTAGGTTAGCTAAGGTTAAGTTAGCTTAGCTAATGTTAGGTTATGTTAGGTTAGCTAAGGTTAGGTTAGCTTAGCTAAGGTTAGGTTAGCTAAGGATAGGTTAGGTTAGCTAAGGTTAGGTTAGCTTAGCTAAGGTTAGGTTAGCTTAGCTAAGGTTATGTTAGCTTCGCTAAGGTTAGGTTAGCAAAGGTTAGGATAGCAAAGGTTAGGTTAGCAAAGGTTAGGTTAGCTAAGGTTAGGTTAGCTAAGGTTAGGTTAGCTAAGGTTAGGTTAGCTAAGGTTAGCTAAGGTGAGCTTAGCTAAGGTTAGGTTAGCCAAGGTTAGCTACGGTAAGCTTAGCTAAGGTTAGGTTAGCTAAGGTTAGCTAAGGTTAGCTAAGGTTAGCTAAGGTTAGCTAAGGTTAGCTTAGCTACGGTTAGGTTAGCTAAGGTTAGCTAAGTTTAGGTTAGCTAAGGTTAGCTAAGGTTAGCTTATCTAAGGTTAGGTAAGGTTAGCTAAGGTTAGCTAAGGTTAGCTACGGTTAGCTAAGGTTAGGTTAGCTAAGTTTAACTAAGGTTAGCTTAGCATAGCTAAGGTTAGCTAAGGTTAGCTTAGCTAAGGTTAGGTTAGCTAAGGTTAGCTTAGCTAAGGTTAGCTAAGATAAGGTTAGTTAAGGTTAGGTTAGCTGAGGTTAGCTAAGGTTAGGTTAGCTAAGGTTAACTAATGTTAGGTTAGCTAAGGTTAGGTTAGCTAAGGTTAGGTTAGCTAAGGTTATCTAAGGTTAGGTTAGCTAAGGTTAGGTTAGCTAAGGTTAGCTAAGGTTAGGTTAGCTACGGTTAGGTTAGCTAAGGTTAGGTTAGCTAAGGTTAGCTAAGGTTAGGTTAGCTAAGGTTAGGTTAGCTAAGGTTAGCTAAGGTCAGGTTAACTAAGGTTGGCTAAAGTTAGGTTAGCAAAGGTTAGGTTAGCTAAGGTTAGGTTAGCTAAGGTTAGGTTAGCTGAGGTTAGGTTAGCTAAGGTTAGGTTAGCTAAGGTTATGTTAGCTAAGGTTATGTTAGCTAAGGTTAGGTTAGCTAAGGTTAGGTTAGCTAAGGTTAGGTTAGCTAAAGTTAGGTTAGCTAAGGTTAGGTTAGCTAAGGTTAGCTAAGGTTAGCTAAGGTTAGCTAAGGTTAGCTAAGGTTAGGTTAGCTAAGGTTAGGTTGGCTAAGGTTAGGTTAGCTAAGGTTAGGTTCGGTTAGCTAAGGTTAGGTTAGCTAAGGTTAGGTTAGGTTAGCTAAGTTTAGGTTAGCTAAGTTTAGTTTAGCTAAGGATAGGTTATCTAAGGTTAGGTTAGGTTAGCTAAGGTTATGTTAACTAAGGTTAGGTTAGGTTAGCTAAGGTTATTTTAGGTTAGATTAGCTAAGGTTAGGGTTAGCTAAAGTTAGGTTAGCTAAGGTTAGTTTAGCTAAGGTTAGGTTAGCTAAGGTTAGGTTAGGTTAGCTAAGGTTAGGTTAGGTTAGCTAAGGTTAGGTTAGGTTAGCTAAGGTTATGTTAGCTAAGGTTAGGTTAGATTAGCTAAGGTTAGGTTAGGTTAGGTAAGGTTAGGTTAGCTAAGGTTTGGTTAGCTACGGTTAGGTTAGCTAAGGTTAGGTTAGCTTAGCTAAGGTTATGTTAGCTAAGCTTAGGTTAGCTATGGTCAGGTTAGCTTAGCTAAGGTTAGGTTAGCTAAGGTTAGGTTAGCTAAGGTTAGGTTAGGATAGCTAAGGTTAGGTTAGCTTAGCTAAGGTTAGGTTAGGTTAGCTAAGGTTATGTTAGTTTAGCTAAGGTTAGGTTAGCTAATGTTAGGTTAGGTTAGCTAAGGTTAGGTTAGCTTAGCTAAGGTTAGATTAGGTTAGCTAAGGTTAGGTTAGCTTAGCTAAGGTTAGGTTAGCTAAGGTTAGGTTAGGTTAGCTAAGGTTAGGTTAGGTTAGCTAAGGTTAGGTTAGCTTAACTAGGTTAGATTAGGTTAGCTAAGGTTAGGTTAGCTTAGCTAAGGTTAGGTTAGGTTAAGGTTAGGTTAGCTTAACTAAGGTTAGGTTAGGTTAGCTAAGGTTAGGTTAGCTTAGCTAAGGTTAGGTTAGCTAAGGTTAGGTTAGGTTAGCTAAGGTGATGTTAGCTAAGGTTATGTTAGGTTAGCTAAGGTGATGTTAGCTAAGGTTTGGTTAGCTAAGGTTTGGTTAGCTAAGGTTAGGTTAGCTAACGTTAGGTTATCTTTAGCTAAGGTTATGTTAGCTAAGGTTAGGTTAGGTTAGCTAAGGTTAGGTTAGCTTAGGTTAGGTTAGGTAAGCTTAGGTTAGGTTAGGTTAGCTTAGGTTAGGTTAGCTAAAGTTAGGTTAGCTTAGCTAAGGTTAAGTTAGCTAAGGTTAGGTTAGGTTAGCTAAGGTTAGGTTAGGTTAGCTAAGGTTAGGTTAGCTTAGCTAAGGTTAGGGTAGCTAAGGTTAGTTTAGGTTAGCTAGTCCTCACCTTTCACCCCACCAGCCGTCACATACAACAAGTGATCCTCCGTCAGTTTCGCCACCTCCAACGTGACCCCACCACTCGCCACATCTTCCCATCTCCCCCCATGTCTGCCTTCCGCAAAGACCGCTCCCTCCGTAACTCCCTTGTCAATTCTTCCCTTCCCTCCCATACCACCCCCTCCCCTGGTACTTTCCCTTGCAACCGCAAGAGATGCAACACTTGTCCCTTCACCTCCCCCCTCCACTCCATTCAAGGACCCAAGCAGTCGTTCCAGGTGCGACAGAGGTTCACCTGCATCTCCTCCAACCTCATCTATTGCATTCGCTGCTCTAGATGCCAGCTGATCTACATCGGTGAGACCAAGCGGAGGCTTGGCGATCGTTTCGCCGAACACCTCCGGTCGGTCCGCAATAACCAACCTGAACTCCCGGTGGCTCAGCACTTCAACTCCCCCTCCCATTCCGTATCTGACCTCTCTGTCCTGGGTCTCCTCCATGGCCACAGTGAGCAACACCGTAAATTGGAGGAAATGCACCTCATATTCCGCTTGGGCAGTCTACATCCTGGTGGCCTGAACGTTGAATTCTCCCAATTCTGCTAGCCCTGGCTGTCCCCTCTCCTTCATCAGCCATCTGGTTGTCTCCTCCCCTCCCCCAGCCCTCGGGCTCCTCCTCTGCCTTTTCCTTTTTTCCTTTCTTCTCCCCACCCCCTATCAGTCTGAAGAAGGGTTTCGGCCCGAAACGCTACCTATTTCCTTCGCTCCATAGATGCTGCTGCACCCGCTGAGTTTCTCCAGCATTTTTGTGTAACTCCGTTAGGTTAGCTAAGGTTAGGTTAGCTAAGGTTAGGTTAGCTTAGCTAAAGTTAAGTTAGCTAAGGTTAGGTAAGTTTAGCTAAGGTTAGGTTAGCTTAGTTAAGGTTAGGTTAGTTAAGATTAGGTTAGGTTAGCTAAGGTTAGGTTAGCTTAGCTAATGATAGGGTAGCTAAGGTTAGTTTAGGTTAGCTAAGGTTAGGTTAGCTTAGCTAATGTTGGGTTAGGTTAGGTTAGCTAAGGTTAGGTTAGCTTAGCTAAGGTTAGGTTAGCAAATGTTATGTTAGCTAAGGTTAGGTTAGCTTAGCTAAGGTTATGTTAGCTAAGGTTAAGTTAGCTAAGGTTAGGTTAGCTTAGCTAAGGTTAGGTTAGCTAAGGTTAGGTTAGGTTAGCTATGGTTAGGTTAGGTTAGCTAAGGTTATGTTAGCTAAGGTTAGGTAAGGTTAGCTAAGGTTAGGTTAGCTTAGCAAAGGTTAGGTTAGCTAAGGTTAGGTTGGGTTAGCTAAGGTTAGGTTAGCTTAACTAATGTTAGGTTAGCTAAGTTTTGTTTAGGTTAGCTAAGGTTAAGTTAGCTTAGCTAATGTTAGGTTATGTTAGGTTAGCTAAGGTTAGGTTATCTAAGGATAGGTTAGGTTAGCTAAGGTTAGGTGAGCTTAGCTAAGGTTAGGTTAGCTTAGCTAAGGTTTGGTTAGCAAAGGTTAGGATTGCAAAGGTAAGGTTAGCAAAGGTTAGGTTAGCTAAGGTTAGGTTAGCTAAGGTTAGCTAAGGTTAGCTTAGCTAAGGTTAGGTTAGCTAAGGTAAGCTAAGGTTAGCTAACGTTAGCATTGCTAAGGTTAAGTTAGCTGAGGTTAGCTAAGGTTAGCTTAGCTAAGGTTAGGTTAACCAAGGTTAGCTAAGGTTAGCTTAGCTAAGGTTTGGTTAGCTAAGGTTAGCTAAGGTGAGCTTAGCTAAGGTTAGGTTAGCCAAGGTTAGCTAAGGAAAGCTTAGCTAAGGTTAGGTTAGCTAAGGTTAGCTAAGGTTAGGTTAACCAAGGTTAGCTAAGGTTAGCTTAGCTAAGGTTTGGTTAGCTAAGGTTAGCTAAGGTTAGCTAAGGTTAGCTTAGCTAAGGTTAGGTTAGCTAAGGTTAGGTAAGGTTAGCTAAGGTTAGCTAAGGTTAACTAAGGTTAGCTAAGGTTAGCTACGGTTAGCTAAGGTTAGCTAAGGTTAGGTTAGCTAAGTTTAACTAAGGTTAGCTTAGCATAGCTAAGGTTAGCTAAGGTTAGGTTAGGTTAGCTAAGGTTAGGTTAGCTTAGCTAAGGTTAGGTTAGCTAAGGATAGGTTAGGTTAGCTAAGGTTAGGTTAGCTTAGCTAAGGTTAGGTTAGCTTAGCTAAGGTTAGGTTAGCTAAGGTTAGGTTAGGTTAGCTAAGGTTAGGTTAGCTTAGCTAACGGTAGGTTAGCTAAGATTAGGTTAGCTTAGCTAAGGTTAGGTTAGCTAAATTTAGCTAAAGTTAGGTTAGCTAAGGTTAGGTTAGCTAAGGTTAGGTTAGGTTAGCTAAGGTTAGTTTAGCTTAGCTAAGGTTAGGTTAGCTAAGGTTAGGTTAGGTTAGCTAAGGTTAGTTTAGCTTAGCTAAGGTTAGGTTAGCTGAGGTTAGATTAGCTTAGCTAAGGTTAGGTTAGGTTAGCTAAGGATAGCTTATCTAAGGTTAGGTTAGCTTAGCTAAGGTTAGGTTAGCTGAGGTTAGGTTAGCTTAGCTAAGGTTAGGTTAGGTTAGCTAAGGTTAGCTTAGCTTAGCTTAGCTAAGATTACGTTAGCTTAACTAAGGTTAGGTTAGGTTAGCTAAGGTTAGCTAAGGTTAGCTTAGCTAAGGTTAGCTAAGGTTAGCTTAGCTAATGTTAATTTAGTTAATTTAGCTAAGGTTAGCTTAGCTAAGATTATCTTAGCTAAGGTTAGCTTAGCTAAGGTTAGCTTAGCTAAGGTTAGCTTAGCTAAGGTTAGCTAAGGTTAGCTTAGCTAAGGTTAGCTAAGGTTCGCTAAGTTTAGATTAGCTAAGGTTAGCTTAACTAAGGTTAGCTTAGCTAAGGTTAGCTAAGGTTAGCTAAGGTTAGCCAAGGTTAGCCAAGGTTAGCTAAGGTTAGCTAAGGTTAGCTAAGGTTAGCCAAGGTTAGCTAAGGTTAGCTTAGCTAAGGTTAGCTTAGCTAAGGTTAGCTAAGGTTAGCTAAGGTTAGCTTAGCTAAGGTTAGCTTACCTAAGGTTAGCTTACCTAAGGTTAGCTTAGCTAAGGTTAGCTTAGCTAAGGTTAGCTAAGGTTAGCTAAGATTAGCTAATGTTAGCTAAGGTTATCTAAGGTTAGCTAAGGTTAGCTAAGGTTAGCTAAGGTTAGCTTAGCTAAGCTTAGCTTAGCTATGTTTAGCTAAGGTTCGCTAAGGTTAGCTAAGGTTAGCTTAGCTAAGGTTAACTAATGTAAGGTTAGCTAAGGTTAGCTTAGCTAAGGTTAGCTAAGGTTAGCTTAGCTAAGGTTAGCTTAGCTAAGGTTAGCTAAGGTTAGCTTAGCTAAGGTTAGCTTAGCTAAGGTTAGCTAAGGTTAGCATAGCTAAGGTTAGCTAAGGTTAGCTTAGCTAAGGTTAGCTTAGCTAAGGTTAGCTAGGGTTAGCTAAGGTTAGCTTAGCTATGGTTAGCTAAGGTTAGCTTAGCTAAGGTTAGCTTAGCTAAGGTTAGCTAATGTTAGCTTAGCTAAGGTTAGCTTAGCTAATGTTAGCTAAGCTAATGTTAGCTTAGGTTAGCTAAGGTTAGCTTAGCTAAGGTTAGCTTAGCTAAGGTTAGCTTAGCTAAGTTTAGCTTAGCTAAGGTTAGCTCAGCTGTTAGCTCAGCTAAGGTTAGCTCAGCTAAGATTAGCTCAGCTAAGGTTAGCTTAGCTAAGGTTAGCTTAGCTAAAGTTAGCTAAGGTTAGCTAAGGTTAGCTAAGGATAGCTAACGTTAGCCTAGCTAATGTTAGCTAAGGATAGCTTAGCTAAGCTTAGCTAAGGTTAGCTTAGCTAAGGTTAGCTAAGGTTAGCTTAGTTAAGGTTAGCTAAGGTTAGCTTAGTTAAGGTTAGCTAAAGTTATCTAAGCTTAGCTAATGTTAGCTAAGGCTAGCTAAGTTTAGCTTAGCTAAGGTTAGCTAAGGTTAGCTCAGCTAAGGTTAGCTCAGCTAAGGTTAGCTCAGCTAAGATTAGCTCAGCTAACGTTAGCGAAGGTTAGCTTAGCTAAGGTTAGCTTAGCTAAAGTTAGCTAAGGTTAGCTAAGGTTAGCTAAGGATAGCTAAGGTTAGCCTAGCTAATGTTAGCTAATGTTAGCTTAGCTAAGGTTAGCTAAGGTTAGCTTAGCTAAGGTTAGCTTACCTAAGGTTAGCTTACCTAAGGTTAGCTTACCTAAGGTTAGCTTAGCTAAGGTTAGCTTAGCTAAGGTTAGCTTAGATAAGGTTAGCTAAGGTTAGGTTAGCTAAGGTTAGCTAAGGTTAGCTAATGTTAGCTAATGTTAGCTAAGGTTAGCTAAGGTTAGCTAAGGTTAGCTAAGGTTAGCTAAGGTTAGCTTAGGTTAGCTAAGGTTAGCTTAGCTAAGGTTAGCTTAGCTAAGGTTAGCTTAACTAAGGTTAGCTTAGCTAAGGTTAGCTTAGCTAAGGTTAGCTAAGGTTAGCTTAGCTAAGGTTAGCTAATCTAAGGTTAGCTAAGATTAGCTTAGCTAAGGTTAGCTTAGCTAAGTTTAGCTAAGGTTAGCTTAGCTAAGGTTAGCTTAGCTAAGGTTAGCTAAGCTTAACTAACGTTAGCTTAGCTAAGGTTAGCTAACGTTAGCTTAGCTAAGGTTAGCTAACGTTAGCTTAGCTAAGGTTAGCTTAGATAAGGTTAGCTAAGGTTAGCTTAGCTAAGATTAGCTTAGCTAAGGTTAGCTAAGGTTAGCTTAGCTAAGGTTAGCTAAGGTTAGCTTAGCTAAGGTTAGCTAAGGTTAGCTAAGGTTAGCTTAGCTATGGTTCGCTAAGGTTAGCTTAGCTAAGGTTAGCTTAGCTAAGGTTAGCTAATGTTAGCTTAGCTAAGGTTTGCTTAGCTAAGGTTAGCTTAGCTAAGGTTAGCTTAGCTAAGGTTAGCTTAGCTAAGGTTAGCTTAGCTAAGTTTAGCTTAGCTAAGGTTAGCTAAGGTTAGCTCAGCTAAGGTTAGCTCAGCTAAGATTAGCTCAGCTAAGGTTAGCTAAGGTTAGCTTAGCTAAGGTTAGCTTAGCTAAAGTTAGCTAAGGTTAGCTAAGGATAGCTAAGGATAGCTAAGGTTAGCCTAGCTAATGTTAGCTAAGGATAGCTTAGCTAAGGTTAGCTAAGGTTAGCTAAGGTTAGCTAAGGTTAGCTAAGGTTAGCTAAGGTTAGCTAAGGTTAGCTAAGGTTAGCTTAGCTAAGGTTAGCCAAGGTTAGCTTAGCTTAGGTAAGGTTAGCTTAGCTAAGGTTAGCTAAGGTTAGCTAAGGTTAGCTAAGGTTAGCTAAGGTTAGCTTAGCTAAGGTTAGCTAAGGTTAGCTTAGCTAAGGTTAGCTAAGGTTAGCTTAGCTAAGGTTAGCTAAGCTAAGGTTAGCTAAGCTAAGGTTAGCTAAGCTAAGGTTAGCTAAGCTAAGGTTAGCTAAGCTAAGTTAGCTTAGCTAAGGTTAGCTTAGCTAAGGTTAGCTAAGGTTAGCTTAGCTAAGGTTAGCTAAGGTTAGCTTAGCTAAGGTTAGCTAAGCTCAGCTAAGGTTAGTTTAGCTAAGGTTAGCTAACATTAGCTTAAGGTTAGCTTAGCTAAGGTTAGCTAAGGTTAGCTTAGCTAAGGTTAGCTAAGGTTAGCTTAGCTAGATTAGCTAAGGTTAGCTTAGCTGAGGTTTGCTTAACTGAGGTTAGCTTAGCTATGGTTAGCTTAGCTAAGGTTAGCTTAGCTAAGGTTAGCTAAGGTTGGGCTAGGTTAGCTAAGGTTAGGTTAGCTAAGGTTAGCTAAGGTTAGGTTAGTTTAGCTAATGTTAGGTTAGTTTATGTTAGCTAAGGTTAGCTAAGGTTAGGTTAGCTAAGGCTAGGTTAGGTTTGGTTAGCTAAGGTTAGCTAAGGTTAGGTTAGCTAAGGTTAGGTTAGCTAAGGTTAGCTAAGGTTAGGTTAGCTAAGGTTAAGTTAGGTAAGGTTATCTAAGGTTAGCTTAGCTAAGGTTAGGTTAGCTAAGGTTAGCTAAGGTTAGGTTAGCTAAGGTTAGGTTAGCTAAGGTTAGGTAAGGTTAGGTTAGGTTAGGTTAGCTAAGGTAGCTTAGCTAAGGTTATATTAGCTAAGGTTAGGTTAGGTTAGGTTAGTCTAATGTTAGCTTAGCTAATGTTAGGTTAGCTAAGGTTAGGTTAGGTTAGCTAAGGTCAGCTTAGCTAAGGTTAACTTAGCTAAGGTTAGGTAAGGTTAGGTTAGCTAAGGTTAGGTTAAGTAAGGTTAGCTAAGGTTAGGTTAGCTAAGGTTAGCTAGGTTAGCTTAGCTAAGGTTAGGTTAGCTAAGGTTAGCTAAAGTTAGGTTAGCTAAGGTTAGCTAAGGTTAGGTTAGCTAAGGTTGGGTTAGCTGAGGTTAGGTTAGCTAAGGTTAGCTAAGGTTAGGTTAGCAAAGGTTAGCTAAGGTTCGCTTAGCTAAGGTTAGATTAGCTAAGATTAGGTTAGCTAAGGTTAGCTAAGATTAGGTTCGCTAAGGTTAGGTTCGCTAAGGTTAGGTTCGCTAAGGTTAGCTAAGGTTAGGTTAGCTAAGGTTAGCTAAAGTTAGGTTAGGTTAGCTAAGGTTAGGTTAGCTAAGGTTAGCTAAGGTTAGGTTAGTTACAGTTAGCTTAGCTAAGGTTAGGTTAGTTTATGTTAGCTAAGGTTAGGTTAGCTAAGGCTAGGTTAGGTTTGGTTAGATAAGGTTAGCTAAGGTTAGGTTAGCTAAGGCTAGGTTAGGTTTGGTTAGATAAGGTTAGCTAAGGTTAGGTTAGCTAAGGTTAGGTTAGATAAGGTTAGCTAAGGTTAGGTTAGCTAAGGTTGGGTTAGCTAAGGTTAGGTAAGGTTAGCTTAGCTAAGGTTATATTAGCTAAGGTTAGGTTAGGTTAGGTTAGCTAAGGTTAGCTTAGCTACGGTTATCTAAGGTTAGCTGTTAGCTAAGGTTAGCTTAGCTAAGGTTAACTAAGGTTAAGTTAGCTAAGGTTAGGTTAGCTAAGGTTAGGTCGCTAAGGTTAGCTAAGGTTAGCTTAGCTAAGGTTAGCTAAGGTTAGCTTAACCATTGTTAGCTAAGGTTAGGTTAGCTAAGGTTAGGTTAGCTAAGGTTAGCTTAACTAAGGTTAGCTTAGCTAAGGTTAGCTAAGGTTAGCTTAGCTAAGGTTAGCTCAGCTAAGGTTAGCTCAGCTTAGGTTAGCTAAGGTCAGCTCAGCTAAAGTTAGCTCAGCTAAGGTTAGCTAAGGTCAGCTAAGGTTAGCTCAGCTAAGGTTAGCTCAGCTAAGGTTAGCTAAGGTCAGCTAAGGTTAGCTCAGCTAAGGTTAGCTCAGCTAAGGTTAGCTAAGGTCAGCTAACGTTAGCTCAGCTAAGGTTAGCAGGTCACCTAAGGTTAGCTCAGCTAAGGCTAGCTAAGGTCAGCTAAGGTTAGCTAAGGTCAACTAAG
>JAXLNO010001300.1:0-22086 GCA_038087875.1 Malacoraja senta
ATGCAGGAAATGGAGGGATATGGATCATGTGCAGGCAGATGAGACCAGTCGATCCTGGCATTATGTTTGGCACAATCATTGTGGGCCGAAGGGCCTGTTCCTTTGCTGTGTTCCATCAGAGAGAGTTAAGGGGCTGTCCCACTGCGGCGACCTAATCCGCGAGTTCAGAAGAGTGTCTTTGACCTTCAAGCTCGAGGGCACTCGCCTGAAATACCGCGAGCTGGATCGACCGTCAGCAATGAAACCGACCGCACACACAAACACATCGCAAAGGCGGGGGCCAGGGAAAGCTGGGGAGCGCTGTCTGAAATTCACAGAGGAAGGTAAAAGACGGCTTAACAGTGTACGGTAAGTCCTTTAGAGAGCGCGGGGGGGGGGGGGAGGAGGAGAGGGGAGAGAAGGGGGGAGAAGGAGTGGAGACACTTTTAAGAAATCAGACAACTTATAATAAAGTTTAGCGGGCATTTAACCTACTGTTTGGTTTTCCTGGGTCCGGAAAACTCCAATGAGCCAATTAAAATGCCCGGTCAGTGAAGGAGATGGCCTACGGCTGCCCTCGACTGCCTGTAACTAAATAGCGACCCACTCCACTGCACTACGAGTTAAAAAGAACCATGCCGACCAAATTTTACTCGCGGAACATTTTTCAACATGCTGAAAATTTTTCCGCCACCTAGCTGAAGCCGCGAGTATTCGGAAACTTCCCTCGAGCATGAAGGAGAGTTCCAGTGACTTTATAGGACCTCCCAGGACCACGTGTTGACCATGCTGTGAGTTTGAGTCGAGGGCAAACTCGTCTAAACTCGCAGATTAGGTCATTCTCTGCAGGGGCGGAAAACCCACGTCACCCCCATGTTTTGAAAGGTGGGGGACATCCCCCCCCAAGTTTTTGTGATCCCGATTTTAAAATCTCCGCTTTCTGCGAGGCAGTGGGGGTGGGACTGATGATCGAGGGCGCGATGATTGGAGGAGGGAGACATGGCACAGACTTGCGCCTCATCCGCAGGCAGGATCGATCCCGGCGCTGTCCCGAGTGCCCCCCCCATGGGTGGCCAGAGAGGTCGGCAGTCAGAAGCGAGCTGCGCCCCCAGGCGCACAGCCAGCGCAGAGAAACAGCACTAAACCCAGCCCAACTCAGCCTGTCCCGCCAGGTGAACCTGCCTGGGCTTGCGGGAAATATGGCCAGCGCGGAGAAGCTGCACTAGTGTCCCGTCAGTCCAGACAGGCCTGTAGTTAACCCGGTGAGACAGGCAGAGTTGAGCTGCATTTAGCGCTGGATTGAGCCTCCGAAGCCTCGCGCGCGTGTGTGTGAGTGTGCGCATGCGGCCGCCAAAATATTGTGTCCCCCGTCCCCTCCATGTTTTGATAACGAGTTCCGCTCTTGATTCTCTGGGTCATTGAACTGGACAACTCTGTCTTAACACAGGCAGAATTGG
Organism: Malacoraja senta; assembly: GCA_038087875.1. Classification (NCBI taxonomy): domain Eukaryota; kingdom Metazoa; phylum Chordata; class Chondrichthyes; order Rajiformes; family Rajidae; genus Malacoraja; species Malacoraja senta. The sequence goes on from JAXLNO010001300.1 coordinate 1,437, forward strand.
CTGAATTACTTCCTTCTGAGCTGCAGATTCTATTGTTCATGGTAATTACACTCCACCTGCGATTTGTTTAATGAACATTTCAATTATAACAACTTGCAATTGATATTTGAGTGTTTATATCAGAGATGATAACTTGCACACGGTGTGTCTGTTTCCAAGGTAAATACCAATGTTTGTAGTGCTGATATAAACTTGCTATGCTTGTGACTACACCTACCCATGAGTGCTGATGTGATTGCATCTCCCAGCTATTTTTACCTCCGGGGAATTCCTATGCTATGATTACGTCCTGTGCTGTGATTCATTCCTTTGCTGCGATTAAGAGTTCCACCTCCCCACACCTCTGAAGTTTTCTAGTTAATAACAAAATTAAAAATAATGGAATAACATAATAAAAAACATGATGGAGTTTACACTCTTTAGGGTGGCACAATATCGCATCTAGATAGACACAAAACGCTGGAGTATCTCAGCGGGACAGCCAGCATCTCTGGAGAGAAGGAATGGGTGATGTTTTGGGTCGAGATCCTTCTTCAGACTGATATCAGTCAATATCGAATGCTAGTACAGCTGCTTGCAGCTCTAGCAATGCTGCTTTAATCCTAACCATAGTGCTTTCTCTGTGCGGTTTGTACATTCACCGTGATCGTGTGAGCTTCTTCTGGGTGATCCAGTTTCCTCGCACATCTCAAAAACAAGCAGATTAACAGGTTAAATGGCGACTGTAAATTGCCCTGGGTGTGTAAATGAGTAGTCAAATCTGGGGGGAGTTGCTGGGAATGTTACATAGAAACATAGAAACATAGAAAATAGGTGCAGGAGTAAGCCATTTGGCCCTTCGAGCCTGCACCGCCATTCAATATGATCATGGCTGATCATCCAACTCAGTATCCTGTACCTGCCTTCTCTCCATACCCCCTGATCCCTTTAGCCACAAGGGCCACATCTAACTTCCTCTTAAATATAGCCAATGAACTGGCCTCAACTACTTTCTGTGGCAGAGAATTCCACAGATTCACCACTCTCTGTGTGAAATTTTTTTTTCTCATGTCGGTCCTAAAAGACTTCCCCCTTATCCTTAAACTGTGACCCCTTGTTCTGGACTTCCCCAACATCGGGAACAATCTTCTTGCATCTAGCCTGTCCAACCCCTTAAGAATTTTGTAAGTTTCTATAAGATCCCCCCTCAATCTTCTAAATTCCAGCGAGTACATAGATACATAGATACATAGAAAATAGGTGCAGGAGTAGGCCATTCGGCCCTTCGAGCCTGCACCGCCATTCAATATGATCATGGCTGATCATCCAACTCAGTATCCCATACCTGCCTTCTCTCCATTCCCCCTGATCCCCTTAGCCACAAGGGCCACATCTAACTCCCTCATAAATATAGCCAATAAACTGGCCTCAACTACCCTCTGTGGCAGAGAGTTCCAGAGATTCACCACTCTCTGTGTGAAAAAGTTTTTCCTCATCTCGGTCTTAAAGGATTTCCCCCTTATCCTTAAGCTGTGACCCCTTGTCCTGGACTTCCCCAACATCGGGAACAATCTTCCTGCATCTAGCCTGTCCAACCCCATAAGAATTTTGTACGTTTCTATAAGATCCCCTCTCAATCTCCTAAATTCTAGCGAGTATAAGCCAAGTCTATCCAGTCTTTCTTCATATGAAAGTCCTGACATCCCAGGAATCAGTCTGGTGAACCTTTTCTGCACTCCCTCAATGGCTATAATGTCCTTCCTAAGATTTGGAGACCAAAACTGTACGCAATACTCCAGGTGTGGTCTCACCAAGACCCTGTACAACTGCAGTAGAACCTCCCTGCTCCTATACTCAAATCCTCTTGCTATGAAAGCCAACATACCATTCGCTTTCTTCACTGCCTGCTGCACCTGCATGCCTACTTTCAATGACTGGTGTACCATGACACCCAGGTCTCGCTGCATCTCCCTATTTCCTAATCGGCCACCATTTAGATAATAGTCTGCCTTCCTGTTTTTGCCACCAAAGTGGATAACCTCACATTTATCCACATTATACTGCATCTGCCAAACATTTGCCCACTCACCCAGCCTATCCAAGTCACCTTGCAGTCTCCTAGCATCCTCCTCACAGCTAACACTGCCCCCCAGCTTCGTGTCATCCGCAAATTTGGAGATGTTGCATTCAATCCCCTCGTCCAAATCATTAATATATTTTGTAAATAGCTGGGGTCCCAGCACTGAGCCTTGCGGTACCCCACTAGTCACTGCCTGCCATTCTGAAAAGGACCCGTTTACTCCTACTCTTTGCTTCCTGTCTGCCAGCCAGTTCTCTATCCACATCAATACTGAACCCCCAATACCATGTGCTTTAAGTTTGTATACTAATCTCTTATGTGGAACCTTGTCGAAAGCCTTCTGAAAGTCCAGATATAACACATCCACTGGTTCTCCCTTATCTTTAAAAAAAAAAAATTTAATTTTTATTTATTAGAAGTACATTACATTACAACCAATTACATTAGTACTCGTCACGTATATTTTATTACACTTAATGTATTCCGTCATTTTTTACACTAATAAAGGGAAAGGATGCGATTGAGAGAAAGGAGGTGAAGGAAAAAAGTGAGTGTAAAAAACAAAAAAGAACAAAGACCCTATAAGAAAGAGAAAAAAAAGAAAAAATAATTAAGAAATAGACCCTAAAAAAGAAGAAAAAAGAGAAAGAGGGAAAAGAGAAAAACAAATACTTTGTTGTAAGCATCACGCAAATGGGATATACCAACTCTCCAGCTTTCATCCCCCCTTACCTGACCTCTGTTTTTTTTAAAGTACTTTTGCACCCTATACTTCTAATAATTCAATAAATGCAGACCACGTCAGGTGGAAGTGATCTGGTTTACCTGCCAGGAGGAGTCTTATCTCTTCTAGGTGTAATGTTTCGAACATATTTGAAATCCACATGTTTATAGTTGGTATTGGAGCGTTTTTCCAGAATTTTAGGATTAACTTTTTTCCAGTTATTAACCCATAGTCTATTAATTTCTTTTGGAACACATTTAGTTCTGGACTATCTTCCGTTGTTCCGAAGTTAATCCATTCTGCTTTGGGTATCAGTTTTATTTTAAATAATTTTGTAAAGATTTCAATCCAAATTTTTTGAATTTTTGTACAGAAAACAAATGAGTGCGCTATAGTAGCTTCTTGAGATTGACATTTATCACAAATGGATGATACATTTGGGAAAATTTTATTAATTTTAGTTTTGGAATAATATAATCTATGTAAAATTTTAAATTGTATTAAAGTGTGTGTTACATTAATCGAACATTTATGCACGTTTAATAAATGTTCATTCCACCTTTCCTTTGAGATTTTAATAGCTAATTCTTGTTCCCAGTCTCTTCTAATACCTTCCGTAGATGGTATTTCTACATTTAAGATAATATTATACAAATATGATATTAAGTTTGCTGATTCAGCTTTTATCTGCATTGCTTCATCCAATACATCTGCTGGGCTATTATAATGATCTTTTGTATATTTTTTCAAATAGTCACATATTTGTAATTGTTGGAATGATAGTAATTTTCCAGTTTCATACAAGTCACCGAACGTTTTAATTCCTAGTCTATCCCATTGTATAAAAGATTTGTCTGTAATAGAGGGATTAAACGAAGGGTTGGAGATAATTGGAGATAAAAGCGATGGAGACTATTGGAGATAAAGGTTGGAGACTATTGGAGATAAAAGCGATAGATTTCTTATTTTAAATTTTGTTTTATTTGTTTCCAAGTTCTGATTGTACTATGTATAATTGGGTTTTTGTTATAATTTATGTTATTCAGTTTCATTGGTGAGAGGAGGATCGCTCCAATGTTTCCAGAGGAGTAGTCCTCTCTCCCCATTACAATCCAATCCACTTGCTGGGCAGAGTTGTCCATCAGTTGAATCATATTTTTAATATTTACTGACCAATAATAATACATGAAGTTAGGGAGTGCTAAGCCCCCTAATACTTTAGCTTTGTTCAAGTGTGTTCTTTGTATTCTATGTGATTTATAGTCCCATATAAAATTAGTAATGTCTGAATCCAGTTTTTTTAAAAACTTCTTTGGTAGGTATATAGGAATCGATTGAAATAGGTATAAAATTTGTGGTAAGAAGATCATTTTTATTGCATTTATTCGGCCTATTAAAGACATCGGGAGCGTTTTCCAAAATTTAATTCGTGTATTTAATTTATTAAGTAAAGGATCAAAATTTGCTTTAAACATGCCTTGATATGTTCTAGTGATTTCAACACCCAAGTATTTAAATTTTTCTGTAGCTATTTTAAAAGGGAATTTTAAAAGATGTGTTGAGTCTTTCGGTTTTATTGACATAATTTCACTTTTATTCCAATTTATTCTGTATCCAGAAAAAGATCCAAAGTCCTCAATTAAATTTAATATATTTGGTATAGTAATTTGAGGTTTTGTAATGTACAATAATATATCATCCGCGTATAAAGATATTTTATTATTTGAATATTTAGTATTATACCCATGGATATCTGGATGTGTTCTAATTTTTTCTGCTAACGGTTCAATTATGAGAGCAAACAACTGTGGTGATAATGAGCATCCTTGTCTATTTCCCCTTGATAGTTGAAATTTCGAGGATAATATTTTATTAGTTAATATTCTAGCTGTAGGTTTATTATATAATAGTTTAATCCATAAAATAAAATTCTCTCCCAGTTGGAATTATTGTAATACTTTATCCATATAATTCCATTCTACTTGGTCAAATGCTTTTTCAGCGTCCAGTGAAATAATTGATAATTCTTGTTCTTCAAATTTATGTCAGTGCATTATATTGAGTAGACGTCTCATATTATTAGATGAATATCTCTTAAAGGTCTGTCTCACTGTGCGAGTTGACCCACGAGTGACCCCGAGTTTAAAACAAATTTAACTCGTGGTAATCACGTACAATTAACGTAGAGGGAACGTCGGAACTCGTGGACGCAACTTAGCGACTCTTGGCGCTAACGGGAGGTACACGTGAAACTTGTTAACTCTTGCAAAAGTTCAAACATGTTTGAACTTTTCCACGAGTAAAATGTACTCTTGAGGTTAAAATTTGAAAGATTTTAAACTCGTTGTAAGAACGTAGTGGCCCGTGCGTTTAACTTTGTGACTCGTGAGTCTACCGTGGGAACTCTTTTTAGAAACAATAATCAGGGACAGAAATATCAGTTACTTAGACTTTTTAAAGACAAATTCTGCTTAACAAAGTAAAAGTTATTGATAAGGTGACCGGGTGGGTTGAAAAGAAAAAATTGCTTGAAGTTTATATATAGATTTTGTGTATTTGGGACTGAGCTCACAACCTTAAGACAAACCAGTATTGAGGAACAGCGTGAGAACATTTTATGACACTTCATGGCAGCCTAATCTGAGGTTTGCCAGTCACGTCCAGAAGCCATCTCTACCAGTGCTGTTGAAGAAGACAGGGTTGTGTTCACCTCTCCTGCACCCCTGTTCCGTAGGACAACACCAACTCTTTCATTATGCGGATGTTAAAGGCTGGGTTTTATTGTCAAGCCATGATGCCAGATTCCCGATCTCTTTACTGAACTTTACTGAATCAAAGGGTTCTATAGGAGGTGCTGCCTCAAAAAGGCAGCCAGCATTGTCATGGACCCACACTACCCTGGCCATGCTCTCATTTCATTCCTGCTGAGCAGAAGATATAAGAATCTGAAAACCATGACCTCCAGGTTCAAGAACAGCTTCTTCCCAACAACCATCGGGCTTTTGAACGCAACAAATGCTAACTAAACTATGAACTACAAACTGCCTTGTTTGCACTAAGGACTTTGGGATTTTTGCAATAATACTGGATTTTTTAATATATATTTTCTTTGTTTAGTATATTATCTATGAGTAATGTGTTTACTGGCCTGTTTTGCTGCTGCAAGTGGGAACTCTTTAACTCAGAGGGCAGGCAGCATCTCTGGAGAGAAGGAATGGGTGATGGGATGACATTTCCAAATTGGGGGAGGGGGGTGAGGGTGAGGGGGGTGGGGTGGAGGAGAGAGGGTGGAGAGTGGAGGGAGAGGAGGGGAGACAGATGGGGGTGGCTTCATTCACTGGCTGCGGGTGCCTGTCACTGAAACAGGTAGGTGAGATTTCACATCCACCTTGTGTGTGTGTCTCTCTCTCCCTCCCTCCCTCTCACACAGGCTGAGAGACTCTGCCTCTGTGAGTGTACGTCCCTTTCTCCCCCTCTCCCTGGGCTCTATACGCTCATTGTTTCCTATGAGAGACTTTGAAAAATAAGAATCACATTTCACACATTGATTTTATGACTTTTAATTCTTAACATGACCATAATCACAATCTTTTACACCACCCATCACCACTCAGTTTTTTTAACATGTGATGATTTTTAAACACTTCGATATACATTGTTGCCTCAAGATTAACGGGAGAGGAACTTGGTACACTCGGGAGACGAACTTGGAACATCGCAGAATTGAGAAGTAAACGGGAAACTTAGACATACCCATGGGAACTCGGTTAAACTCAGGATCATAAACTTGTAGTATCGTACGCAACCACGAGTCTTTCACTCGGGGTCACTCGTGGGTCAACTCGCACAGTGAGACAGCCCTTTAAGGGATAAACCCCGTCTGATCTGGGTTTATTAGTTTACTAATATATTTACTTAATCTTCTAGCTAATGTTTTCGCTAATATTTTTTGATCTGTATTTAACAATGCTATAGCTCTATATGAACCCGGTTCTTCTATATCTTTGTCTTTTTTAAGTATTAGTGTGATCGTTGATTCAGCTAATGTATCAGGTAATATTTGTTTTTTAAAAGCATATTGGTACATTTTTTGTAATCGTGGTATAATTTTGTCATAGAAGCTTTTATAAAATTCATTAGTAAATCCATCAGGACCTGGTGTTTTTCCATTCTTTAATGAGTTTATTGTATCTTCTAATTCCATAATTGAGATTTGTGCACCCAATTCCTCTTGTTCCTTCAACTCTAACTTTGGAAGATTACAATTATCCAAGAACTCTGTAATTTTATTGGAGTCAGTTGTCGTATTAGATGTATACAAATTCTCATAAAATTGCGCAAATCTTTTATTAATATCCTTCGGTATGGTTAATAATTCCCCTCTATCTGATTTAATCTTTGGGATCGTATGTTCTTTTTCTCGTTTTTTTAGCTGGCGAGCCAAAAGTGTATGCGGTTTATCCCCAAATTCAAAGTGCTCCTGTTTTGTAATTTGGAAAAGTCTTATATGTTTGGCTGATAATAGTTTATTTTATTTAAATTTCAAAATTATTATTTTATTATGTTTATCTATTGATGGATCTTTAGCATTATCTATATCCATTTGTCTAATAAGTTCTTCTAACTGTTCATTCTTATTCTTTTTATTTTGAAAAGCTTGATATGAAATTATACTATCTCTAATGAATGCTTTAAAAGATTCCCATAGTACAGTAGGCGATATATCTGGAGTGTCATTTATTTCATAAAAGGCGTCCATTTGTTCTTTTAAATATATACTCGCTTGTGGATCTTTTAGGATTTGAGAATTAAATCTCCAAAACGGTTTATTCTTAGACATTCCTTCCAGTTTTAAAAAGAAAGTTAGTGGTGAATGGTCTGAAATCGAATTTGTATGGTATGTTGGGTTCAAAGTATGAGGGATTAATTTTGTATCCACCAGGAAATAATCTATACGTGAGTATGTTTTATGTACCATTGAATAAAACGAGTATTCCCTGCCAGTTGGATTAGCAATTCTCCAAACATCTGCTATATTAGTATTGTTTATATAAGTATTTAAAAGTTCACCGGTTTTAGATTTCGTATTCCCTCTCTGTTTTTGGCTTGATTTGTCTAAATACGGATCTAAAACACAGTTAAAGTCTCCTCCTATTATAACATTTTGATAATTAAACTCTGCAATTATGTTCAGAATTTTATTGAAAAAATGAGGGTTGTCAAAGTTAGGCGCGTATATATTTACCAAAGTAATTAGAGTATCATGAATTTCTCCATTAACTATCAAATATCTCCCTTCAATGTCTGTTATGGTATTCTTTGCTTTGAATGGTATACCTTTTCTAATAATGTTTGACGTACCTCTAGATTTCGAAGTATATGAGGAATGGTATATTTGACCTATCCATTTCGCCCTCAACCTAGCTTGATCATGAGATTTTAGATGAGTTTCTTGTAAGAGGATAATGTCAGAATTGTACAGTTTCAGCTGAGCTAGTATCTTACCCCTTTTAATAGGTTCGTTAATACCTCTTATATTCCAACTACAGAATGAGACTCCTCCTAGGTTCTTTTGTTTAGCATCTTGCATTTTGAATAATTATAATACCTTTAAATCTTGTGGTGCATCCATATCCCAGGTCTTTGGGTATTGGGGGAACCTTTGAATTTCTAAGTTTTGTTGGCATATCCCTTTTACGCTTATCAATAATCACAAAACACAAACATGTGAGTTTATGTGATAATAATATATATATTTTTTTAATTGAAAAAGTGAAAATACAGTGTCTAAAATAGTCGACACTGTAACAAGTGGCCCACCTGTAGGTGGGAGAAAACCTTGTTTCGACTTCCATTGTTGGTGTTAAACAAATAACTCCGCTCTCTTGGTTAATCATAACATATTAGAACGGGGCCTCACATTCAGATATATGATACAAATTTACCCTATATATTTCATTATATATATATATCGCAATTTTAGCTACTAATTATTAAACAAATGATTTTAGCGTCAATAATGGTCAACTGTTGGTTGAAGGGGTTAACGAGATGCGCCCCTGGACCTAAGCCAGGTGCTCGTTTCTCATCCCCTCCTCCCAGTTATAGATAAGGTTTGGATTTAGTAAAAATTTATATTAGTTTTGTTAGTTCGTTATTTTTTATTTTTTATTAGCGTCCGTTACTATTCTAATCTAATATTGATAACTTGTTAAATTGTTAGGTTGTTAATAGGATCAATTCTTACAATTGGATTTAATATTATAATCTATTAAACAATTAATGCTTCTGGTATAGTCCATTCTCTTCAGTTCAGCTGTTTACTCGTTTGGAACACAGAATGTCCTTGAGTCAAAATTCCACAGATAACAGTCTAGCCATCCTAAACAAAACACTGCTTGAAATGGTTCTGAGCTGCCAAACCTCCATTAACCGTGGAATTCTAATTAAAAAAAGGATTAATTCATACCATTAATTTCTACTTTTCAACGATGCTCTGGGCATATTTGTACGCATCCTCCGGTTTTACAAATGATCTTTCACAACCATTAAAAGAAATACGCATTTTGGCTGGATAAAAAACACCGTATCTGACACCTTGTTTCCCTCTTAAAAGTTCTTTTGCCTTTCCGAATTGATTTCTCTTTTGCACAATTTCATACGGATAGTCCCTGAATATTTTGATAATGTCATTATCCATCTGTAATTGCACTCCGTATTTAATTTTGCTCATCACCTCTTCCAGTTCTGAAATGTCCCAAAATTTCACAATAATATGTCATGGGTGGTCTTTTCCAGCTTGAGATCTCGGTTTAAATCTTGGAACACGATGAGCCACTTCAATTTTCGGTTCTTTGGAGAGATTAAGCAGTTGTTTAAGTAAGTCCATGGCAAACTCACGAACGTCCTTTCCCTCAGCTCCCTCTGAGACTCCAAGAATTCTCAAATTCTGGCATCTAGAGCGCGCTTCCAGGTCCAGGCATTTATCTGAGACTTTCCCCAGTTGAGTCATCATCTGTACTGAAGTTTGCTCATATTCTTGCTTCCTTTGATCATGTTCTTGCCTCATTTTCACCATGTCTTCAACCACTCGAGCCATATTTTTCTCCAATTCCGTAATTGTGACCATACTTGCAGCTACTGTTTCAAGCACAGCCGTGAACCTGTACGTAGTAATTTTTTCCATCTTATCCATTCTCCCCGATAGTCCATCTTTCACATCATCAATTTGTTTATTTATAGTATCCAGTGAATCAGCCACCTTCTGATTTCCAGCATTCGAATCCGTCATCATCTTTTCAATTTTTTCCATCATTTGTCCCATCAGAGTTTTATTTTCATCCATAATTTCATCTTTCATATCCTTCACTGATTTCTTCAAATCCTCAAGTTCTTTATCCTTAGTCAGATCTGTCTTAGATCTTGTATCCATTTTTACAGTCACTTCAGAAACTTCAGAGGTACCTTCTCCTTCAGGATTCTTCAGTTTTTTCAGCAGCTTTTTAACTGTTCTCTGAGGGCTCTTAGCTGGAGACAGTTTACTCATTTAAAGTCTTTAAGCCACCGTTTAAAACATCGCGCTTACTGATGACATCATCAGCCCGGTGACCAGAAGCTCCGGTAAGGTTTTTAATACAATTCCGACTTATGGACCCGTTTTTACACTAAAAATCGTGAAATTTTTCGAGAGCGGAGCTAGGTGCACGTCTGTTAATCTAACATGGCACCACCGGAAGTCAGTTCTCCCTTATCCACTCTACTAGTTACTTCCTCGAAAAATTCTATAAGATTCGTCAGACATGATTTATCTTTCATAAATCCATGCTGACTTTGTCCAATGATTTCACCATTTTCCAAATGTGCTGCTATCCCATCTTTAATAACTGACTCTAGCAGTTTCCCCACTACCGATGTTAAACTAACTGGTCTGTAATTCCCCGTTTTCTCTCTCCCTCCCTTTTTAAAAAGTGGGGTTTTTAGCTACCCTCCAATCCTCACGAACTACTCCAGAATCTAATGAGTTTTGAAAAATTATCACTAATGCATCCACTATTTCTGGGGCTACTTCCTTAAGCACTCTGGGATGCAGCCTATCTGGCCCTGGGGATTTATCGGCCTTTAATCCATTCAATTTACCTAACACCACTTCCCGGCTAACCTGAATATCACTCAGTTCCTCCATCTCATTTGTCCACTGGTTCCCTGCTATTTCCAGCAGATTATTTATGTCTTCCTTAGTGAAGACAGAACCAAAGTAGTTATTCAATTGGTCTGCCATGTCCTTGTTCCCCATGATCAATTCACCTGTTTCTGACTGCAAGGGACCTACATTTGTTTTAACTAATCTTTTTCTCTTCACATATCTATAAAAGCTTTTGCTGTCAGTTTTTATGTTCCCTGCCAGTTTTCTTTCATAATCTATTTTTCCTTTCCTAATTAAGCCCTTTGTCCTCCTCTGCTGGACTCTGAATTTCTCCCAGTCCTCTGGTAGGCTGCTTTTTCTGGCTAATTTGTATGCTTCATCTTTTGTTTTGATACTATCCCTGATTTCCCTTGTTATCCATGGATGCACTACCTTCCCTGGTTTATTCTTTTGCCAAACTGGGATGAACAATTGTTGTAGTTCATCCATGCGGTCTTTAAATGCCTTCCATTGCATATCCACCGTCAACCCTTTAAGAATCAATTGCCAGTCTATCTTGGCCAATTCACGTCTCATACCCTCAAAGTTACCTTTCTTTAATTTCAGAACCCTTGTTTCTGAATTAACTATGTCACTCTCCATCCTAATGAAGAACTCAACCATATTATGGTCACTCTTGCCAGAGAATAAATGACATTAGTGTCAAATTAGTGTAAATGGATGCTTGATGGTCAGTTTTTTCTTGTTAGGCTGAAAAAGCATGTTTCTGTGCTTTATATTTTAATATAATTATTTCCTGAATTTCCAATGTAGTTGCAGCAGTGAATCAAGCTATTCAGGCCAACTGACACCAGTTGCTGCCATCTATTTTCGTCTCACACTCATCATAGTCATAGAGTTGTACAGCCCATGCCGACCAAGATGTCCCATCTAACTTAATCCTATTGGCCCACATTTGCCCACACATCGCTATAAATCTTTCCTATCCATGCACCTATCCGTGTCCTTTAAATGTTGTTATTGTAATAGCCTCAACTATCTCCTCTGGCAGATCGTTCTACAGTGCCCTCCATAATTTATTTATTTGCCTCTGTACTCCACAATTTGAGATTTGCAATAGAAAGAAATCACATGTGTTTAAAGTGCACATTGTCAGATTTTATTAAAGGGTATTTTTATACTTTGGCTTCACAATGTAGAAATTACAGCTGTGTTTATATATATAGTCCCCCCCATTTCAGGGCACCAGAATGCATGGGACACATGGCTTCACAGGTGCTTGTAATTGTTCAGGTGTATTTAAATGCCTCCTTAATGCAGGTATGAGAGCTCTCAGCACCTGGTCTTTCCTCCAGTCTTGCCATCACCTTTGGAAATCAAAGAAGCCATTATGAGACTGAGAAACAAGAATAAAACTGTTAGAGACATCAGCCAAACCTTCGGCTTACCAAAATCAACTGTTTGATTGATTGATAAGTAGGACTGGATGTTACAATCCCTAATATTCACTACAATTGACATTCTTGGTATGACCACTAGGTGAATTTGCTAACAATCAGACACATCTTCAGTTGTGTACCTCAACGTCACTGGGTGTTTCGGCCTTTTATCACAAGACACCCTCAGTTGAGGCAGGCCCACCGCAGGTTGATCAGACCTGGGTGTGTGTCTTATTGTTAGCCTCTAGATGGTCATTTGGCAGCCCAGACAGCATCTTTCCTCTTCAGCCACAGCCAGTGACTGCTCTGTTCGGCGGCATTGGCAAGTTATTTTATTGCCCTCCTTTCTGCCTGCCCTTTGACTCCTACTTCCCTCTGGAGCCTTGCGGTGGAACTGGCTACAAAGCCCTCCACCCCACCTCCAATGGACACACCCTTACCCTCCAACCTCTCTCCTCTGCTTCTGCTGCAAGGTTTGAATATCAAAGCTTTTTCCTTTCATAAGCCTCGTCCACAGCCTCCTCCCATGGGACCGTCAGCTCAATGATGAAAACACGCCGACAGGAGTTGGACCATTATTAAGAAGAAAGAGAGCACAGGTGAGCTTACTAATCGCAAAGGGACTGGCAGGCCAAGGAAGACCTCTACAGCTGATGAAACAACAAAATATTTACGAGGATGCTACCAGGTCACAAGTTATAAGAGGTTATGCTGGCTGCGACTTCGATTTGTAGGAGACAAAGAGGTGTCTAAAATCTAGAGGGACATGCATTGGGTGATCACTGTCGTTTTCCGAGCATTGGAGAATCAAGACTACAGGACATTGGTTTTAGGAGGAAAGAAAAATATTAATAGGAACTTAAGAAGCATCTTTTTCACAAAGAGGATAGTACGTATATGGAACAAGCTGCTAGAGGAAGTTGAGTTGAGCCAGGTAGAATAACAACATTTTTAAGATATTTTGACGGGTACATCAAGAGAAAAGATTTAGAGGGATATAGACCAAATGTGGGGAAATGGGACCAGTTTGGATGGGCATCGTGGCCGGCATGGACAAGTATGGCACAATCACGTACCAAAAAAGGTTAAACCTTCATTGCCATTATACTTGCATGCTAATGCTGTTGCTCGAAAACTGCTCCTATTTGATCAAGAAATGGCCAGAACATCTCAGGTGGGTTAGTCTCTCAAGGAGTTTTCGCTTGCTGCTTGCCGGCCCTGATTAGTCCTGATCTTTTCTCGGCTCCAGCTTTTCACCCCCTTCCCACCCACCTACTTTCAGTCTGAAAAAGGGTCCCGGCCCAAAATGTGAACCATCCTTTTTTCTCTAGAGATGCTTCCTGTTCCGCTGAGTTTCTTTTTGGCTATCTATGCTTGGATACAGAATTTATTTGATGGAAGGAAGCAGAGGGTAGTGATCGAAGGTTGCTTTTGGACTGGTTACATGTGACTAGTGGTGTGCCTCAGGGATCGATGGTGGGCCCATTGCTGTTGTGATTAATATCAATTATTTCGATGAGAATCTACAAGGCATGAGTAATAAGTTTGCAAATGGCACTAAAGTAGGTGATATCACACATAGTGAAGATGGTTATCAAAATATGCAGCAGGATCTTGATCATCTGTGCAAGATGGCTGCAGAAAGACTAACAGGGTTTCAATATTGATGCTATTAGACCTCAGTGCTGCATTCGACACTGTTGATCACTCAATACTTTTGGACAGGTTGGAAAAATGGGTGGGGCTCTCAGGCCCAGTCTTAAGTTGGTTCAGGTCATATCTACAAGATAGGAACTATTTTGTTTCCATTGCCGACTTTGTATCAGAACCAACCAACGTGACGTGTGGAGTCCCGCAAGGTTCGATCTTAGGGCCCTCTTTATTCAACATCTACATGCTCCCACTAGGGCAAATCATGTGAAATAATAATATTGACCACCTCTGCTATGCCGATGACACTCAAATCTATGTAGCGCTATCACCAAATGACTATCGCCCCATAGATCTGCTGTGCCAGTGCATTGAGCAAGTCAAAGACTGGATGTGCCAAAATTTCCTCCAACTAAATAAGGACAAAACGGAGATAATTGTTTTTGGTGCTAAAAAAGAAAGGCTTAAAGTAACCCAACACCTTCACTCTCTGTCCCTGAAAACTTCAAACAAAGCCAGAAATCTCGGGGTTATTATGGATTCAGATTTCCATTTCGACAGTCACATCAAATCAGTAACAAAATCGGCCTACTATCACCTCAAAAACGTAGCAAGACTAAGAGGACTCATGTCAGCTCAAGACTTAGAAAAACTTGTACATGCCTTTATTACTAGTAGGCTAGATTATTGTAACGGTCTCCTTGCAGGTCTTCCAAAAAAACTGTCAGGCAGCTACAGCTTGTTCAGAACGCTGTTGCTAGAGTTCTAACAAAGACCAAAAAATTTGAACACATTACACCAATTCTTAAATCCTTACATTGGCTCCCTGTATGTCAGAGAATTGATTTCAAAATCCTGCTGCTCATCTATAAATCACTACATGGTTTAGGGCCAAAGTATATCACTGACATGCTTCCACTATATAAGCTTTCTAGGAAGATCTAAGATCTTCTGAGACCAATCTGTTAGTGATTCCCAGAGTAAATACAAAACATGGGAAAGCAGGATTTAGTTACTATGCAACAAATAGCTGGAATAAACTTCCTGAAGATTTAAGACTTGCCCCTACTTTCACCACTTTTAAAACAAGACTGAAAACTTTTATGTTTACTTTAGCTTTCAGCTAAATCTTAACTACATTGCACTTTTAACTTTTGCACTTTTCTATAATGCATTTTTAACTTTTCTTTTCTTTTCTTTTAATTCTTCTATTTTATTTCATTTTATTATTTCATTTTATTGTATGACATGTTTTTATGTGAAGCACTTTGAGTCTGCCTCGTGTATGAAATGTGCTATATAAATAAATTTGCAGTTGCAGTTGCAGTTGCAGGGTTTAAAGCAGATAAGTGTGAGATGTTGCATCTTGGGAAGTCAAGCCAGGGCAGGACCTTCACAGTGAATGGCAGGGCCCTGGGGAGGAATAGAGGAGCACTGGTACACTATTCACTGAAAGTGGGGCCACAAGTAGATAGGGTGGTAACTTCTGGTACATTGGCCTTCATCAGTCAAGATATTGTGTATAGAAGTTAGGAAACACCGCGGAGACCTCCGGAGCCGATGGGTAGGATCTCCCAGGAGCAACGGAGCTGGAGCTGCCGAATGTGAGGGAATCCCCGATCGCAACAGAGCTGGAGCTGCCGACTGTGAGGGAATCCCCGTTCCAGCGCAGGCTCACAGAAACAGCGGGGAGGCCTCCATTGTGTCCGGAAACATGGATGACGAGCAGGACTTCAGGTCAGACTGAAGTGCAGGGGACTTCGGCCCCCTCTCCCTACCATCCTACTGGCCAACGTACAGTCCCTTGAAAATAAAGTGGAGGACTTAAGGGCAAGGCTGCTTTACCAAAGGAAGCTGAGGGAATGCTCTGTGTTCTGTTTCACAGAGACATGGCTCACCCCCAGCTCCCAAGACTCAGCGGTCCAGCCTGAAGGGTTCTCCATCCACTGTATGGACCGTACACTGGCACCTGGAAAAAGGAGAGGAGGGGGAGTCTGCCTCATGGTCAACTCTGCGTGGTGCTCAGACGTGGCAGTCCTACAGGCAGCAATTGAAGAGCGCACCCCCAGAGGTGAGGACTGTACAGAGCTGGTCGGGGTAAGCAGAGGAACAACTCCAGGACTGCTTGGAGTCTGTAGACTGGGCAATGTTCAAAGACTCGGCAATGGACCTGAATGAATCCGCCACAGTTGTTACAGACTTCATAAGGAAATGTGTGGAGGACTGCATCCCAATAAAAACCTTCTGAGGGTTTCCTAACCAGAAGCCTTGGATGAGCCATGAGATCCGCATTCTTCTGAAGACCAGATCCTGGGCATTCAGGTCTGGCGATGCAGAGGTCTACAAGAAGTCCAGATACTACCTTGGTAAGGCCATCAAAAAGGGCAAAAGGGACTTCTGCTCTAAGCTGGAGGATGAGACAGATGTGCGGCAACTGTGGCGGGACTTGAATGCCGTCACCTCCTACAATGCGAAATCAGGAGACAGCTGAAATGTCAGCGAAACATCACTCCCTGACGGGCTCAATGCGTTTTGCGCATGCTTTGATTAGGAGAATACTGATGTGCCTTCCCGAGCCCCCATTCGCCGTGATGGTATTTTAGTCACAGTCACAGAGGCCAATGTCAGAAGATCCTTCAGATGGGTGAATGCCTGGACCTGATGGTATACCCGGCCGTGTTCTCAAAACCTGTGCGGACCAACTGGCTGGAGTTATTGCGGACATTTTCAACCTGTCACTTCTCAGGTCTGAGTTCCCGCCTGCTTTAAAAGGGCATCAATAATACCGGTGCCCAAGAAGAGTAAAGTGACGCGCCTCAACGACTATCGACCAGTGGCACTAATTTCTGTGGTGATGAAGTGCTTTGAGAGGCTGATTAAGGCGCATATCAACTCCTACCTCGACACAAGAACCTCAACCCACTGCAGTTTGCTTATCACCACAACAGATCAATGGTGGATGCGATCTCACTGGCTCTCCACTTGTACTTCGGGCTGTTGTTCATAGACTACAGCTCGGCATTTAATACCATCATCCCCTCCAAGCTGGTTACCAAGCTCATGGATCTGGGTCTCTGCGTATCCCTCTGCAATTGGATCCTCATCCACAGACCACAGTCTGTCCGTATTGGTGGTAATATGTCATCATCGATAAGAATCAGCACGGGAGCACCTCAAGGCTGCGTGCTCAGCCCCCTGCTGTACTCATTCTATACTCATGACTGTGTAGCTGGACATAGTGCGAACTCCATCATCAAGTTCGCCGACGACAACACTGTTGTGGGACGAATCACAGATGGTGATGAGTCAGAGTATAGAAGTGAGATCGGCTGATTGACCAAATGGTGCCAGCACAACAGCCTGGCTCTCAACACCAGTAAAACCAAGGAACTGATTGTGGACTTTGGAAGGGGAAGGATAGGGACCCACAGTCCCGTTTATATCAACGGGACGATGGTGGAAAGGGTTAAAAACTTCTAATTCCTGGGCGTGCATATTTCCGAAGATTTTTCCTGGTCCCAGCACACTGATGCAATTATAAAGAAGGCACATCAGTGCCTCAACTTCCTGAGAAGATTACGGAGAGTCGGTTTGTCAAGGAGGATTCTCTCGAACTTCTACAGGTGCATAGTAGAGAGCATACTGACTGGCTGCATCGTGGCCTGGTTCGGCAACTTGAACGTCCAGGAGCGGAAAAGACTATAGAAAGTTATGACCACTGTCCAGTCCATCACTGGCTCTGCCTTCCCCACCAACGAAGGGATCTATAGCAGTCGCTGCCTCAAAAAGGCTGCCAACATCATCAAAGACCCACACCCTCCTGGTCACACACTCATTTCACCGTTGCCATTGGGAAGAAGGTACAGGAGCCTGAAATCTGTAACTTCCAGGTTCAGGAACAGCTACTTCCCCACAGCCATCAGGCTATTAAACTCGACATCAAATAAGCTCTGAACAATAACAGTCTATTATTATTATTGTGCTATATCTGTTTATTTATTGTGTATAGATGGTCTACGGTCTATTGACTCACTGAACTTTTATCTTCTGTTTTGTATTATGTTTACATATTCTGTTGTGCTGCCGCAAATAAGAATTGCATTGTCCTTGAGTATTTTTCCATTTTGGTCCCCTAATTTGAGGAAGGGCATTCTTGCTATTGAGGGAGTGCAGCGTAGGTTTACAAGTTTAATTCCCGGGATGGCGGGACTGTCATATGTGAGAGAATGAAGCAGCTGGGCTTGTACACTCTGGAGTTTAGAAGGATGAGAGGGTATCTTATTGAAACATATAAGATTTTTAAGGGTTTGGACACGCAGGAGGCAGGAAACATGTTCCCGATGTTGGGGGAGCCCAGAGCCAGGGGCCACAGTTTAAGAATAAGGGGTAAGCCATTTAGAACGGAGACGAGGAAACACTTTTTCTCACAGAGAGTTGTGAGTGTGTGGAATTCTCTGCCTCAGAGGGCGGTGGAGGCAGGTTCTCTGGATGCTTTCAAGAGAGAGATAGATAGGGCTCTTAAAGATGGAGTCAGGGGATATGGGGAAAAGGTAGGAAAGGGGTAGTGATTGGGGATGATCAGCCATGATCACATTGAATGGCGGTGCTGGCTCGAAGGGCCGAATGCACCAATTGTCTATTTTCTATTGTCTATCTGGGACACATGACAATAAAACTCTCTTGACTCTTGACATTGTGTTACAATTGTACATAGATATTGATGAAGCTGTATTTGGAGTATTGTGTTCAAGTTTGATCACCCTGCTAGAGGAAGGATGTCATAAAGCTGGAGAGATTTATGAGGATGTTGCCAGGACAAGGGCTTGAGCTACAGGGAGAGTTTTGGAAAGCTAGGACTTTATTCCTTGAAGCACAGGAAGCTAAGGGGTGATCCTATAGAGGTGTATAAAATTATGAGGGGGAAATGATCGAGTGAATGCACAGTCTTTTCCTCAGAGTAGGAGAATCAAGAACCAGAGGACATAGATATAAGTTGAGCGGAAAGATTTAATAGGGATATGAGGGGCAACTTTTTCACTTGGAAGCTGGTGGGTATATACAGTGCCCTGCATAATGTTTGGGACAAAAACCCATCATTTATTTATTTGCCTCTGTACTCCACAATTTGAGATTTGTAACAGAAAAAAATCACATGTGGTTAAGGTGCACATTGTCAGATTAAATAAAGGCCATTTTTATACATTTCAGTTTCACCATGTAGAAATTACAGCAGTGTTTATACATAGTTCCCCCATTTCAGGGCACCATAATGTTTGGGACACAGCAATGTAATGTAAATGAAAGTAGTCATGTTTAGTATTTTGTTGCATATCTTTTGCATGCAATGACTGCTTGAAGTCTGTGATTCATGGACATCACCAGTTGCTGGGTGTCTTCTCTGGTGATGCTCTGCCAGGCTTGTATTGCAGCCATCTTTAGCTTATGCTTGGTTTGGGGGCCAGTCCCCTTCAGTTTTCTCTTCAGCATATAAAAGGCATGCTCAATTGGGTTCAGATCGGGTGATAGATTTGGCCACTCAAGAAATGACTATTTTTTAGCTTTGAAAAACTCATTTGTTGCTTTTGCAGTATGTTTGGGATCATTGTCTTGCTGTAGAAAGAACTGCCGGCCAATGAGTTTTAAGGCATTTGTTTGAACATGAGCAGATAGGATGTGTTTATACACTACAGAATTCATTATGCTACTACCATCAGCAGTTCTATCATCAATGAAGATAAGTGAGCCAGTACCTTCAGCAGCTCTACATGCCCAGGCCATGACACCCCCCACCACCGTGTTTCACAGATGAGGTGGTAATGCTTTGGATCTTGGGCTGTTCCTTCTCTCCTCCATACTTTGCTCTTGCCATTACTCTGATATAAGTTAATCTTTGTCTCATCTGTCCACAAGACCTTTTCCCAGAACTGTGGTTGCTCTTTTACATACTTCTTGGCAAACTTTCCTATGTTTGCGGCTAACCAGTGGTTTGCATCTTGCAGCGTAGCCTCTGTATTTCTGTTCATGAAGTCTTCTGTGGGACAGTGGTCATTGACAAATCCGCCACCAGACTCCTGAAGAGTGTTATGATCTGTCAGACAGGTGTTTGGGGATGTTTCTTTATATAGAAAGAAACCTGGCAGATGCTGGTTTAAATTTAAATGCTGGAGTAAGTCCGCGGGACAGGCAGCATCTCAGGTGAGAAGGAATGGGAGGTTGTTGCCTTGGCCACCAGGTTATGAGGTTCCCAATCTCTTTTCTGTCCTCTGTCTTGATATCCTTCCCACTATGGCGTTGTCAGTCTGCAAACTTGAAGATAGACACACAGTGCAGGAGCAACTCTGCGGGTCAGCAGCATCTCTAGAGGAAAGGAACTGGTGACATTTCGGGTCTGAACTCTTCTTCAGACTGAAAGTAGAGGGGAGGGAACTGGAGGTAATAAAAGGCCAGAATAAATCAGGGCCAGCAACAGATGACCAAGGGAAGGATGTAACCCATAATGGCCCATTGTTGGTGGGGAAGAGGTGTTAACAAAGGAATACAGAGATGCTAACAGTGGAACTCATAGGATGATTATGGCTGAAGTGGAGGTGGAGAGAGAGGGAATGCTAGAGGGGTTGAACATGAAAAGAGAGCAG
>JAXLNO010001301.1:0-70000 GCA_038087875.1 Malacoraja senta
AGGCATGCAAATACCCAACTGCGCCCGACTCCGCTGTTGAACGTAACTCTTTGCTGCAGTCTGGAGACCAGCTTATCTCACTCCGCTGGCGAAGCGAAGGAACGTACTGCCATAGAAAAAATGTGCGAACTGAATTCAAACTGGAAAACAAAGTCTCTCTATAACTTTGTCATCCTGACGTTGAAGAAGATTGTCTGATGGCTTTAATGCTAATTTGTTCCCCAACCCCATGTGGTTAAGGCGTGTGTTTGACCAACCCCATGTGTGCCTGCTCCACACCTGTACAATTCCGCATGCACCAAGTTACAGGTGAATGTTGGAACCTGGGGCTGGCAGACTCTGAGCTTGGAGTATTATTAAATGCCACATTTCTGAAAAGGTTCCCAAAGCAATTGGTCAACAGACTAATTCCCCGAGTTCTGTTATAGGAGATACTGGAGTAGTCCTTGTGTGAATCACAGCAGAGATGTCCGCGGGGACTGGTGTGTGCAGGAACCCACCGGTGCACATAGATCTGGGCGCAGACGGAACGGATCAGGTCTCCCAGTGGATGGTGAATTTGGACCCGTCAGACAGACCAAGTGGTCTCAGAGTTTGCTTTTGTGTGCAGTTGTAAACTCGTAAGGCTGATGACGCTGAGCCTTGTCATAAGAGTCATCGAGTCATACCGAATGGAAACAGGTGTTTTGTAAATGTTGTTATAATATCTGCCCTCAACTACCTCCTCTGGCAGCTCATTTCACATACCCACCATCCTCTGCATGAAAAGGTTGTCCCTCAGTTACATATTAAATCTTGTCCCTCGCATCTGAAACCTATGTCATCTGGTTCTTGGTTCCATTCCTCTGGGTAAATGACTGAGCATTCAGGGGGTTGCCCGCTGTTGCCGGAAGCTTCTCTACCCACTATGATCCATCGGGCCCATTCACACAGCAACTCTCGCCGAGAGTTCTCGGTGAATCTCCACCATTCTACGCGTCCTTCATCAACGTCTGTTCTGATCTGTCGTTTTCTCACCTTACACTTGCATATTTCTAGTCTCCCTCTCCCCTCTCAGTCTCGACCCGAAACGTCACCCATTCCTTCTCTCCAGAGATGCTGCCTGTCCCGCTGAGTTACTCCAACACTCTGTATCCATCTCCCGGGGAGAGTGTCAGCGCTGGCCCTGGGTAACGAACCACATCCTCGCAGGTGATTCCAAAGGAACTGCACTCGCAGCAGAAAAATGCATTTCATGGTAAACACAAAATGCTGGAGTAACTCAGCGGGTCGGCAGCATCTCTGGGGAGAAGGAATGGGTGACGTTTCGGGTCGAGACCCTTCTTCAGACTTGTGCAGAACATGTTTCATGCTCTGGGTGCAGAAACGCATTCGGTGTGGACTTTGATTTGCGTTGTGTGTGTCTTCGAGAGACTTTGATACGGCCCATAAGTCGGGAACTGAGTTTTATGCCGCTCCTCTCCCGATGAAATGGGGCGGGAAAAGTTCTGGTGAAGTCACTAGCGGAGCAAACATTGTGCCCATTGACGCAAATGTGTGAATGGATCTACGCACCGTTAGGTTAAAATAAACCTGGCCATAAGTAGCTACAGAGACGGGTATAATTGTATATATAGAGCTCTACAGCGTGGAAACGGACCTTCGGCCCAACTTGCCCACATCGCCCAAAGTCCCATCTACACAATATGTAAAGAAAAATAACTGCAGATGCTACTCCATACCAAAGATTGACACAAAATTGCTGGAGTAACTCAGCGGGACAGGCATGGCCGGCTCTGGAGAGAAGGAATGAGTGACGTTTCGGGTGCAGATTCTTTTTCAGGCTGATAGGAAGGATTTAGAGAGCAGTGGGCCAAATGCAGGCAGTGGGAGGGAGGGAGTAGAGATGGAGAAGGGGGAGAGGGGAGAGAGGTGGGGGGGGGAGAGGGTTGTGGAGAAAGAGGGGAGAGGGGGGCGTAGATGGGGGGGTGGGGGAGAGAGGCGAGAGGGGGGCGTAGATGGGGGGTGGGGGAGAGAGGGGAGAGGGGGGCGTAGATGGGGGGGGGTGGGGGAGAGAGGGGGCGTAGATGGGGGGGTGGGGGAGAGAGGGGAGAGGGGGGCGTAGATGGGGGGGGAGAGAGGGGTGTAGATGGGGGGTGGGGAGAGAGAGGGGAGAGGGGGGCGTAGATGGGGGGGGAGAGGGGAGAGGGGGGCGTAGATGGGGGGGTGGTGGTGGCTCACTGAACATTGAAGCGGGCGGCGCCGGAACCGCGGCCTAACAAGGAGTAAACTCAGCCCCTGTCCTTCCCCCTCTCACCTCACGTTGGAATTAAAGCCGGTCCCGCTGCACATGTTCATAATAGCATTACTCTCTGCCTGGTTCCACTTTAAATTAACAGTATCTGAAAGAAGTGTAATTAGACTGGGCTGAATTAATTACACCAAATGTGTCAATGTACAATGACGGTCCCAGGGAGGCCTGCTCCCGTGTCGCCGCGCCGCGCAGCGCCAACAAACAGCGTGTATGATTAACATGGACATATGAAGCGCAGTTACATCAAGGCCAATAAACAGTGTCTCGCTTAGATATGTACACGTGTAGGAAGGAACTGCCGATGCTGGTTTAAACAGAATACAGACACAAAAAGCTGGAGCAACTCAGCGGGACAGGCAGCATCTCTGGAGAGAAGAAATAAGTGACGTTTCGGGTCGAGACCCTTCTTCAGACCAACTGTTTGTGCATCTTCGATGTCAACTACACGGGCTCTGCAACCCGATGTTTAAAATATATTTGTATAGATATATGGGCAGGGAGGGTTTAGAGGGAGGTGGGCCAAATGCAGGCACATGGTACTAGCCCACTATGCCACCGCGACGGGCCGGGTGGCCTCATGGACTATGACCACTGCGTGGAGATTGCCGTTTATTCTACTCCCTCTCGGAGCTCGTGGTGTTGGGAGAGAGATTTCTGGAATCAATTTCATGAAATCGTTTCTTTATAAATACCACGGCAAGCAGTTTAAAGAACCGCGTCTCTCAGTTCGACTGTTGAGGCGGATGTATGTTGTTTGTGTCCGGGCTTGGGAGGTGAAGACAACTTTGATGTTCTTTAGTTTCCCTTAAAATCGAAAAATGCTGGTGCAGGTCAGGGTTTGGATTTGTAGATGATGCAGATGATGAAACGGACGAACAGTTTGCGTTAGGGTTAGGATTAGGGTTCGGATCTTTCAGGCTTTTTACACAACAAATAACCGCGCCTCTCCGATGAATGATCCGATGCCCGGTGCCCGGGGATGTTGTGTTATCTCTCGCCTGACGATCAGAACGGTTTCACATTTCCTCCTTCTCATTCTTTGCGGGCATTGGTCAGTGCCCGTTACAACACACGGGGTGCAGCAAAAGGCTGTATTCGGTCTCGCCGCTCTCAACCGGTCGTGAGCGGCAGCGGCCACTCCGGTCCGCCGGTAATCGCGGGCATGCGCCGCAAGCGCAGGCATTTCTGAATCTCCGTTGACTCAATTAATTCGATCAGTTCCCAAATGAACCCAAAAACATAAGATCACATTTTAATGTACCGGTAAATTAATAATCCAAACACCCGGGCAATTTAAGCAGCACTCCAGTTAACTCAACTAACGATCAATTGATTGGTCTGTAATTTGTCTTCGCTTGCTGCTAAAACACAGAGTAACGTCCAACCCTGTTCCCGTACAGCCCCGTCTGTGTGTGACCGTGTATGGTGTGAGGGCAAGGATTGCCGGGGCTACGTCCACACAACCCACAGTATCCACCGACAACCCGGGCCCGTTTATCCCCACACCGACAGGTCCCGGGAAATGTGTGGTTCAGTTGTTGTAAAATCACTCACATTCACGAGAAAATAAAAGCCAAGTCAGCCAGCGGGAGAAATTAAAATCCCTTGTATTTAAGATATTGAGATAGGGCCTGCAAGAGTTATTTGTGTGGGACGTGGATCTGTAACAGTTTACAACTGAATCCATGTTTAACGAACATTTGAAACTGGACGTTTCAGAGATGCAGGCAACATAAACATAATTCAAGAAATAAATAGTCCTCGAAGACTTTTACTGCGCCTTTCCTATCGAGCAACGCAGAAACTCGCAGCTTTCGATCAGAAAAAGTAACTTCACCAACGAATAATTTCGGGGTGAGATAGGGAGGGGGGTTTGAGCTGCGGGACTAACTGCAAATGCGAGTCACCTCGGGCCGGCAACGAGGAAGGTTGGAAGATGAGTAATTATTTGAGATATAGAGTTGCAGAGTGTGGTTTTAATTGTGTTTGCACGTCATCCTAATGTTACGATGTTAATTTATTCTGACAGTTTTATTTCCCCTTGAAGAATATTTACTAACCCAGAAACGGCCACTTTCGGCTATTTTACAATAAAAACGGATAAAACTCGCTTTGAAGGTTCTGATCGTCAGGTTAGCCGAGTCCGCCCGATCGGAATCAGTTCAATATGCCTAGAAGTGAGGAGCGACGCCGCGGCAAATATACTGCACTATCGTCTTCCCCACAAAGTCTCCAAAAACACAGAAGCTGCAAGGAAAAAAACGGAATTTAATGGTTTAAAGTCGCTTTATTGTCACATGTGCGAGTGCAAACGCTCAGTGCAATTCTTTCCTTACAAACATTCCAGTAGAATGTTGCCATACCTAAAACACATTCGCAATTACCAACTGTACAGAAAACGTCCACCGAGCCCGTGAATGTTGGCCTTCAGAACCAAATCCCTGAGCGGCCCTTTGTAGCGAGATGGCGATCGAACTAAACACGTTGCAAGTTTTACCAAAATGATTTGAAGATGTTCAAATATTCTTGTCACGGTTCCGCCGTTGTACTTGTTCAGTCTGTAGTGAAACGGAATAGACACGATTTGATTTTACTCCAGTGTAAATATAAAACTGATGGTAAATGTTGCAACAACAACATGTCGCCGTGTTATATAATTTCGACATCAGCAGTGAAAAACTTGTTTTTGACATTTATGGATTATCGCAGGGAAATATTTCAAGAACAATTCGTCAGCTCTCCATTTCATTTGGGAAGTGCAGATATTTACTCCAATTGCTCCGTGTTCTCTCTCAGATCAGGGGAGCGCCTGGACTGATTCAGCTCAACTTGTTCTGATGGCGGTGTGGGTGAGAGTTCTCGGCAGATCTTGCCGCTGACGTTAAACAATCCACATGTTTCTCCCTATTCGCCGACACGCGGGTCAGAAGCGGCGGCCCCGCTGGCCGCGAACCCCACATCGCCTCTACCCCCCGAGCGGGGAGAAGGGTGCAGGACGGGGGGAGGGAGCTTTGTCCGTGACTTGTCCTGCGGCTGGGAATGTTGACTCCATCTTCTCCCCCCCCCCCCACCCCCCCCACCACACACACACACACGGTTGCAAGGGTGTGCTGCTAGTATAGTTGCCCCGAAAGTTATTTAAAATAAGCTTTCTAGTTGATGCAGGACCGCGCTGGGGTACCGGCCACAGAGGAATAAATCATGGCCTATTAAAGTTTACACTGAAAATACCTCGCGAGGCCCAGTCCCGAACACTGAACATTGGCATCTCGGCCGTGTGAGGCGTCGCGCTGTCGGGCAAGGGTTGGGAGGGAGGGAGGGGATGAAGCTTCCCAATATTCTGGGCCGAGAAACCGCCACGGTGCACCGTGTGGATGCCCGTGAAGTGCAGGCGCCTTCCTCGGGCAACAGGCACCGGGGATTCGCCGCGAGTCCTCGCCGGGACCGGGGAAGCGAGACGTTAACGGTGTCAATTACGTGGGAATTTATACCTTATCGCCGAGTTTTCTTCTGATTCAGAAACCAAGCCGACACTCTGGGCCACCGCTTGTTTCCACACGGTTTTTATTCTGGGTTCAACAATAAAAGGGAGCCGAGTGCAGTAGACATTTTAAGACGTTCTCCAGATCAAAAAGGCACCTCCTCGGATCTTTAATCGGATACCGTGCTGGATATTAAACTGCAAAAGCTACTTCCGTGCCGAATGTGGGTGATTTATAAATGATGATGTGTGCGCTGCAGGAAGCCTTTAAAATCATACTTGTTGTGGAGACAACGTCTCGCAGCCACGGGGTGAGAGTGATCAGAGAAAGACGTCCAGGAGACGGTGAAGTTTTTAGGACAATTGGTGCAGTTGAGTTAACTGTTGCCTGGTCTCCCGAGGTCGCTCGACTGATTGATCCGGCCGCGCCGGCGCCTTCCATAACATCACTCGTCTGCCTATTAAATACCTCCACTTATCATGAAGGATTGCTTTAGCTTCTAATTGAAACCCTGGGCGGAGTGTGTGTGTGTCTGTCTGTCTGTGTGTGTGTGTGTGTGTGTGTGTGTGTGTGTGTGTGTGTGTGTGTGTGTGTGTGTGTGTGTGTGTGTGTGTGTGTGTGTGTGTGTGTGTGTGTGTGTGTGTGTGTGTGTGTGTGTGTGTGTGTGTGTGTGTGTGTGTGTGTGTGTGTGTGCGTGTGTGTGTGTGTGTCTGTTTGTGTATATCTGTGTGTGTGCGAGCATGTGCGTGTGTGTCTGTGTGTGTGTGAGTGCGTGTGTGTATCTGTCTGTGTGTATATCTGTGTGAGTGTGTGTGTGTATGTCGGATGGAGTCTTTTTGCACGGTACATGTGTTGTATATATTTATTACTTCAATAAAGTCTATTTTGAAATTTTAAAGTGTGTGTGTCTGTCTGTGTCTGTCTGCCTGTGTATATATATGTGTGTGTGTGTGTGTGTGTGCGTGTATCTGTCTATGTGTGTGTGTGTGTGTGTCTGTCTGTGTGTGTGTGTGTGTGTGTGTGTGTGTGTGTGTGTGTGTGTGTGTCTGTGTGTGTGTGCGTGAGAGAGAGGGAGGGGGGAGTAAGAGCGATCACATCCAGTGAAAGAATGCAGCGAATGCACGCGTTCTCATACAGATGGGTTTTAAACTCCCAGAGCGAGTGCCTGTACCGGGCAGGGCAGCCGGGCCCACTAGAGGTTCCCGTACAGTTGAATAGTGTTGGTGCGGGTTTGCAGCCCGGGGCTATCTGTAACCGGGACTTTGATGAACTGCCGGCCCTTTCAACATCATCATTGTTCCTGTTTAGACTCGGCCTGGCGATCGGGGCGGCGCCTTGGTCGTCACAAGCCGAGCGGGCAGCTGATTGGAGCGGTCGCGGTGACAGGAAGGGGGCGAGGGGTTTAAAGCGAGCGGTTGGGCTGCGAGTTGGGAAAGTTGGGCGGCGAGGGTGGCGTCTTGGAGACTGTGTGTTGGATGACCCATGGCCCGGGGCACGGACTAAGCGGCGGAGGCGCGGCGCGGTTCCCGGGTGCATGGCCCCTTGTTCTCGGATGATGAATACTCTGCGGGGTCCCTGCCCCGGGACACCAAGGAGCGGGAGACGGGCTGGGAAGCGCCAGGGAGCGGGCGCGACTGTGGCGACGCGGCGCCGGCGGACAACAAGGGGTGGCGGGCAGCCAGCCTCCCGTTCAGCGTCGAGTCTTTGATCTCCGATCGGAAGCCCGGCCGGACTGCTGACCCTCCCTGCGAGCCCCCCGCGCAGCCCACGGAACAACCCTGCTCCCGGACTGAACACCCGAACAAACGGCACTCGGAACCCGGAGCTGACGAGCCCGGCACCGCGCCGAGCGGACAGTCCGACCGACAAGGAAGTGCAGGCCTGGGACTCCGACGCCGTCTACTCGCCCACGCCGAGTAAGTGTTGGCTGCGGGCGGCGGAGACCGGCTCCTGGGAGAGGGTTTGGGGGGGGGGAGAGAGGGGTGTGGGGGAGAGAGAGAGTGTGGGGAGAGAGAGGTGAGGGGGGAGAGAGGGATGGGGGGAGTGAGAGAGTGGGGGTGGGGGAGAGAGAGGGTATGGGGGAGAGAGAGAGGTGAGGGGGGGGGAGAGAGAGTGTGGGGGGGGAGAGAGAGAGGTGAGGGGGGAGAGAGAGAGTGAGGGGGAGAGAGGGGAGAGAGGGGTGTGGGGAGAGAGAGAGTGTGGGGGAGAGAGAGGTGAGGGGGGAGAGAGGGGAGAGAGGGGTGGGGGGAGTGAGAGAGTGGGGGAGAGGGGGTGGGGGAGAGAGAGGGTATGGGGGAGAGAGAGAGGTGAGGGGGGAGAGAGAGAGTGTGGGGGAGAGAGAGGTTGTGGGGAGAGAGAGAGAGTGGGGGGGAGAGAGAGGTGAGGGGGAGAGAGGGGTGGGGGGAGTGGGGGAGAGGGGGTGGGGGAGAGAGAGGGGTGTGTGTGGGGAGAGAGGGTGTGTGGGGTGAGGGATGAGGGGGAGAGATAAGTTGTGTGTGTGGGGGGGGGAGAGAGGGTGGATGGAGGGGGGGAGACCTCAGGCCGGGGAGACGGTGCGTGTTGTGTTCCGCTCGTTCTTCTCCGGCCCGGTTGGTTAGACCAGGTGTCTCGGGTGTGAAGTCAGGGGACGGGGGGAGGGGGGGGGCGGGGAAGGCAGCAGCCGAGGAGGTGACAACCCGCTTGAGAGCCCCTACCCTGTCCAGGGTTAAACACGAACCCGCTCTACCGGCTTCAGTCGGTGACATAACCTGGCGGCGCCGCCGCAGATACACAACCCGCTGCACACGAGAAAATCCCAGCGAGAGACCGCGAACTCCAACGGAATGCTTTTTATCCGTTGGTTTAGTCACCCGGGTCGACAGAAGTTCTGGGGGGGGGGGGGGGGGGGAGGGATATTACTCGCCACCGCCCACAGACCTCACCGTCCAGCGGCCGCCAAACTTAGCTGGGAAAGTTTAAACCCGGAGACATCAGAACTGCAGATGTTGCGAGTCAGGCGACATCTGTGGAGGGAATAGAGTCTGAAGTAGGGCCCTGACCTGAACCGTCTATGCATTCCTTCCCGACCCGCTGAGTCTCTGCTCGAGGACAACTCCCCCATGGCGAGACCGATTCACCCCAGAATCTGGCAGGTCGTCACATCTCTGAACCCTGTTTAGTCAAAGAAAGGCACAGAGGCACAACGGTGGAGCAGCTGCCTCACAGCACCAGAGAACCGGGTTCGATCCTGACCTCCGGCGCTGTCTGTGTGGAGTTTGCACGTTCTCCCTGTGACCGCATGGGTTTCCTCCGGGTGATGAGTTGACTGGGTGCTGACAGCCGCACGCCGAGAGAGGGGGTTTATGACTCAGCCTGAAGAAGGGCCCTCGACCCGAAACGTCGCCCATTCCTTCTCCCCTGAGTTGCCGCTGAGTTACTGCAGCATTTGTGTCTAACTCTATGACTGTGTGTGGTTGCAGGAGCGGCCAGCCCGGCCCCATGCGCGCTGCGCAAACACAAGAACAACAGGAAGCCGAGGACACCCTTCACCACGTCGCAGCTGCTGTCGTTGGAGCGCAAGTTCCGCCACAAACAGTACCTGTCGATCGCCGAGAGAGCCGAGTTCTCCAGCTCGCTCAACCTCACCGAGACCCAGGTGAAGATCTGGTTCCAGAACCGGCGGGCCAAGGCCAAGCGGCTGCAAGAGGCCGAGCTGGAGAAACTCAAACTGTCCGCCAAGCCGCTCCTGCCATCCTTCGGCCTCCCCTTTCATCTGGGGCCGCAGCTCACCGGCCCCTCGCTCTACGGACCGACAACCCACTTCCAGCGCCCGGCGCTGCCCATCCCCGGACTCTTCACTGCCCCCGTCACGTACGGCATGTATTATTTATCTTAGAGCCCTCCGACACCGCGGGGTCCCGGTCACCGGCCCGCCCGTGGAGTGCGGAGCCACGGCCTGTCCGCCTCGCATGTCGACAATAGGTCCAGAGCGGACCCTCGCCGATACAGTCACCTCCAAAAAGCTCAATTCAGCACAAGAACACGCACTGGAACCGTCCACCAAGTGGGCCGCGCGGACCGACGTGGCCGTGTCTCCAGCTCCCCTTGTCCCGCGGACAACATCTGTCCCTTGGAGCTCCAGCGGTTCCCGGGCGTCCCGAACCCCAACATGAATGTGGGGGCGGCTTCACCTGCCGCCGCGCCGCAGAACGGGACCCCGAACCAGACACAAAGTGGCGGAGAATTCCAGGGGAGGGAGTGGACAGACGAAGCTCCGGGTCCCGACCTTCCTCCAGTTTGCCCGGTAGCGGCGGCGGAGTGAAGCCCGAACAGCAGAGAGGCGCCCGAGGTTCCCAATCATCCGCATTCCAACATAATCTATTGAGCTACAGGCGGGCCGACCGCGGGCCAATTGTTTACCAATATTAAATATAT
This sequence comes from Malacoraja senta, assembly GCA_038087875.1. Lineage (NCBI taxonomy): Eukaryota > Metazoa > Chordata > Chondrichthyes > Rajiformes > Rajidae > Malacoraja > Malacoraja senta. The sequence goes on from JAXLNO010001301.1 coordinate 10,189, forward strand.
ATTTTAAGTGCATTTAAATAAGTTAAGAATTGTTTACATTTTCTTAAATAGTGTACAGGTTTCTTGTACAGAAGTCAGGAGGATTCTACGTTTTGTACATTGATCTTCAATAAACTTTCGTTTCTTTTTCTAACTCCCTTTTAATAATGAATAGCAAAGTTCCCCAGAAAAAAACACAATGTTTTGCCACACGCATTAGAGGCGAGTGCGGAGTTCCAGGTGACCGGGGAGATTAGCGGCGGAACGGCGGGCCCCGGGAGCGGCGGGGACGGGCGGCGAATGAACACAACGCCGGCGCTTCACCCTTGGGATCGGACGGATGTCGGGCGAGGCCGCTGCCGAGATACCCCGTGCAACTTCGCGGTTTACTTGAGTTGGACGTTTCCCTTCTCAAAGGGTTGGGACGTTCTGGAAGCTCCTCCTTGATGTGGGGAGATGCGGAGAGAGCAGGTCTGGCGTTCAGTGAGAGCGCACGGCCACCTCTAACAAGTTTACCTTGCTTGTCATGGTCTTAAATACGGTTCAAACTACTTTAGTGGCATTAAGGGAAATTTAAAAAACGTAACGTATCTATTTGCTAAGTGTTTGCGCGTCGCGATCACCAATGTTTGGTGAAATGACTTGGCTGTGGTGACCGACAACGCCCCGTGTATTTTTCTCCCAGCTCGTGGTTTCCTTCCTATTCTGGGTGGCGCAGTGGGTAGAGTTGCTGCCACACAGCGCCAGAGACCCAGGTTCGATCCCGACTACGGGTGCTGTCTGTACGGAGTTTGTACCTTCTCCCCGTGCCTGCGTGGGTTCTCTCCAGGTGCTCCGGTTTCCTCCCACACTCCAAAGATGTATAAATGTGTAGGTCAATTAGCTTCGGTAACAAATATATAACATTGTATCTAGTGTGTGTGTAGGGTAGTGTTAACGTGCGGCGTGGACTCAGTGGGCCGAAAGGCCCGTTTCCGCCCTATGACTAAATTAAACTAAAATGTCAGGATGCCCAATGCACCGGGAACGGAACAATGACATCCACAAGTATGTCACTGTCGCGGAGAGACAGGCTGCTGAAAAACACCGTGACAGGGAAGTCCACGGGTCGGGGGGAACGGACAGTCTGAGGAAAGGTCCCGACCCTAAACATCATCTGTACATTCCATCCACAGATGCTGCCCGACGCGTTGAGTTCCTCCAGCACTTTGCGTTTTGAAAACCACTGCGTCTCGTTAATCTGCAGAATTATTTGGTTTAAAAAAAAAATGATTTTGAATACAGAAGTGGTTTGAAAAGTGAGAGGATATTTGTTATAAAGACTGGAGACGATTCTTGGGTGGAGGGGGAATTCTGCTCCCCTCTTTCACTCTGAGTTTAGAGGAACCGTCAACAGATCCAGATGCCTGTTTGGTGTTTACTCCGGCCCTTTACTCCGTGGAAAATATAGCTGGTCATTTGGGTTGTTACACAGAGTTTAATGCTTTAAATGGGTTATTTTAGATGCCGGTAACGGGCCAGAAGTTATTGCCTCCGTTGTCAGAGTGAGGCTAAACGCAAATTGGAGGAACAGCATCTCATATTTCGCTTGGGCAGCTTACGTATGAATATTGGTATGAATATTGATTTCTCTCACGTCAGATAGCCCTGGCATTCCGTCTCTCTCTATCCCTCCCCCACCCAAGTCGCACTAGTGTCTCGCTTTCACCCAACAAACAGTTAACAACGGCCTGTTTCCTTTATCATCGTTACCTTTTTGCATATCTTTCATTCATTGTTCTTTATCTCTCTACATCATCGTCTATATCTCTCGTTTCCCTTATCCCTAACCAGTCTGAAGAAGGGTCTCGACCCTAAACGTAACCAATTCCTTCTCTCCACAGATGCTGCCTGTCCCGCTGAGTTACTCCAGCATTTTGTGTCTCTCTCAGAAGTTATTGGTGTTGTGGGCATCATGTTGTTCAGACGCCGCACGGTGCTGCCCAACACCCCCATCTAGTGGCGGCCCCCGCCATTGCTGGCAGTCTCCGCCGCCTCGCCTCGACTCGCGCTGCGCGTTCCCGCGGGTGACATCCACTAAAGTGTTTTTGTTTAAGTAAATGAGTCCAGATTCCCAAAGCCCCGAGGATCCCAATTCTCCCGACCACCCACCTTGCCCTGGCTGCGCTTGCATTAAGAGAAGGAATGGGTGACGTTTCGGGTCGAGACCCTTCTCCAGAGATGCTGCCTGTCCCGCTGAGTCACTCCAGTTTTTTATGTCTACGGTTTAAACCAGCATCTGCAGTTCCTTCTTACACTTTTACCATGTATAGGGAGGTTTCACGGCAGTCGGGTCACGACCCTATGACCCGTACTGTTGCTACGCTACGCCAAATGGATTACACGCGATGAACTGCAGGTAAGCACTTACCATTGTTTCCAGCGTAGCGGGCCCGTTAAAACCCGCCGAAATTGTCAATTTTTGCGCTGTAAATAATTATGGAAATCGGGATAAGCGTGAGAGACATTTAGCCTACTTCAGAATTCAAAAAGTGAGGAGAAATGACGGTAGATTGAAGCGAGAGCTGAAGGGACAACAACAGCCAGAGTGCTTGTCGAACATTGGCCGTTTGCTCACTGCATTTCATCAACTAAGGCATTATTTGTGTTTTTTCTTGATTCCTTTGGCATCTAAAAAGTTTCAGAAGGGATAAATCTGGCTGTAAATTTTTTAAATCGCCCATGGTTCTCAAGTGGGTTTTTACATACCAAAATAAAACGCCTCTGAAGCAAAATTTACAACCAGATTTATCACTTCTGAGACTTTTTAGATACCAAATGAATCAAGAAAAAAAACAAATAATGCCTTACCGTTAATGAAATGCAGTGAGCAAACGCGATAAATCCCAATATTTTCAATTCCGATATCTGCACGGCCAATGTTCGCCAAGCACTTTAGCTGTTGTTGTCCCTTCAGCTGTCGCTTCTCTTTACCTTCATTTCGCTTCACTTTTGGAATTCTGAAGTTGGGTACATGTCTCTCACACTTACCCCGACTTCCACAATTATTTACAGCGAAAAAATTCAACATTTAGGCGGTTTTTAACAGGTAGGAAAGTACGTGTTTCTAGCATTAATAACATAAACCGGAAGTTACGTATGTCCTCCAGATGGATTGAGCGGCTCCGTACGTCAAGCCCTATGACCCGGTGACCTTACGTGCAACCCCCCTATACAACCCCAAGTCAATTAACCTGCAAACCTACACGTCTTTGGAGTGTGTGGGGGGGGAGGGCACCGGAGATCTCGGAGAAAACCCACGCAGGTCACGGGGAGAAAGAACAAACTCCATACAGGCAGCACCCGTAGTCAACAACTCTACTGCTGAGCCAACTTGCCGCTTCTTTCAAAACACAAAGTGCTGGAGAAACTCAGCGGGTCAGGCAGCACCTGTGGAGGGAACGGACAGGGGACATTTTGCCTTTGTATTAAAGATCAGAGTGAATGATTCCCCCCACCACTGTATTAAACGATGCCATGTCCTTCTCCAGACTCTCCCTCACGCTGCCATGTGTATTAGAGCGCCTGGCCATTAGATTGACATTGGGGGTAACCTCACGCTGGGGGATCCTTCTCCAGACCAATTCACCCGCCACATTCGGTGGGAGTTTTCTTGGCCTTTTTGACTCAGCCCAGACACTGCGTGTATCAGCGACGTGTCCCGGGGAGAAGGTCCAATGTCGGCAGTGGGGGAAGGGGGGAGGGGGTGGAACAGTACCCTAGTTTATGGAAGGACCGCTCAGCAGAGGGGGAGAATCTGTTACTGAGTCCGGTAGTGCGCGCTTTCAACCCGAGGATGACGTTGTTCATGATAAGTCTCTATTTGAAGAAGGTCCCTCTTGTGGTCAGACACTCTTTACATATATATAATTTAATAACAATATTATTGATCCATTTACTCCATCAAAACTAAAGCCATTGTTGACACAGAGTCATTTGCCAGAGGCTTGGCCTGTTTCTAGTGACTCTCAGTCTGGAGAAAGGTCTCAACTCGAAACGTCATCCATCCCTTCTCTCCAAAGATGCGGCCTGTCCCGCCGAGTTACTCCAGCTTTCTGTCTATCTTCGGTGATGTGGGGGCTGGCTGCCTCTGGTCTCTGACACCAGTCCCTTGGAACCGTCTCTGCCCTGGTGCTCCAACGACAGCGATCATGTACACAACGGGAAACAGATCCCGCTTGAGTAGTTCCTGCCTTTGCTGTTTTGTTTTGACGCATTGTTACCTTAAACTGCGCAATTCATTGGTTAAGAAATGACTTGAATATTGTGACACGATTATGCTTCGTGGCCAGGCTGTGTACACATTATCGTACTTCCACAACACAATACGTCTCTTCCCTACATGGAACATCAACAGGTGAGAGAACCTGACCCAGTAACCCAAGGTAGACAAAAGTGCTGGAGAAACTCAGCGGGTGCAGCAGCATCTATGGAGCAAGGAAATAGGCAACGTAACCCAAACCCATTTCAGTAATGTAGAACATGGAACAGTACAGCACAGGAACAGGCCTTTCGGCTCACTTTGTCTGAGCCAAACATTAAGAGTCAAGAGTGTTTTATTGTCATAGGTCCTGAAACAGAACACTGACATTCTTACTGCAGCAGCACAACATATATGTGACATAGCACCCAGTAAACACCATAATCAACACAATGTCCAGATCAACTCTGATTTGCCTGCATGTGATCGTTATACCTCCATTCCACGAATATCCACATGCCTATCCACCATCATATCCACCACCACTGCCATTCTAGGTACCCACCACCCTCTGTATGAATAACTTGCCCCGCACATCTCTATTAACTCCCCCCCCCCTCACCTTAATGCTACGCCCTATACTGTTGGACATTTCCACCATGAGAGAAAAGGTTCTGACTGTCTACATTATCTATGCCTCTCATAATTTTATATACTTATATTTCATCTACCCTGAACATCCGACATTCCAGAGAATATAATCCCAGTTTATCCAAGGTGACAGAATTCTCCTGGGCACCGCAGTGTAGGGTTAAAACCACGACATCCACAATGCAGCTTCTCAGCTCCAGTTATAGTGAGAGTAAATCCATTGCACATGGAGCATGTGATGATCAGCCCACAGCACAGAGTAATGTCAACTAGGGGAAAGGATGGGCCATGTGGGTGAAACTTCTTTCAAAGTTATCCAGACCAGATTGAATTTAGTGCAAATTATTTAATTCCTGATAGTCATAGAGCACAGAAACAGTGGAGCTTTGTAAGTGCGTTTATGGAAATGTGTCCCCCTTGCTAGGCTGCCCACAGGGTGGTGCAGTGGTAGAGTTGCTGCCCAGCATGTGTCAGATAGTTAATGTGCAGGAATCGCTGGTCGGCACAGACTCAGTGGGCCGAAGGGCCTGTTGCCACACTGTATCTCTAATTTAAACTAAACATAGGGGCAGCAGAATGGCTGCTTTTTAACTATCCCTAATTTCCACAGAAAACCAGTCAGTTCAGAGCAATTAGGGCTGGACAATAAATGGCAGCAAAGGGCACATTGAGTAAATAAATTATATGGTCTGAATGACCAAAGCAGTGTACTGATACAGCGCAGTGTGGGAAAGGAGAAGAGTTCTGAATACAACAGCTCCTTTGTTACCTAACTGCAATATACAAGCTCCATTTGGCATTGCTCAGATTCTCTTGAAGATCAACATGTTCCAATGGGACTGTGGTGTTGATGCACATAGCAATTTAGAGTATCTATCAAGATGTTTGCCAGAAATGTGGCAAGTAAGCAGAGTTTTTAGTGGAGACAAATCTTCCTTACCAGCTGATCAGAACAATTGTTGGGTGACAGTGCATGGGAGACTGGTTCAGTGAACCTGGAACCTGATCTTTCTTCCAGGTACACTGTCAGCCTATTCTCCTGCTCCTCACTCAGCGAGTTGCTGTTCAATCTGCTTCAACCATCCTTTAGGTAAACCATCTAGAACGGAGATGAGGAAACACTTTATCACACAGAGAGTTGTGAGTGTGGAATTCTCTGCCCCAGAGGGCAGTGGAGGCCGGTTCCCTGGATACTTTCAAGAGAGAGCTAGATAGGGCTCTTGAAGATAGCAGAGTCAGGGGATATGAGGAGAAGGCAGGAACGGGGAACTGATTGGGGATGATCAGCCATGATCACATTGAATGGCGGTGCTGGCTTAAAGGGCCGAATGGCCTACTCCTGCACCTATTGTCTATTATTATTATATATTTCAGGAAGGGCATTATAAATCACTGTGAAAAAAATATCATCATTGCATGTCCCATCCACCTCATTTAAATATATTTCACTGGTTGCCAATCCAATTCCAGTACAGTCCAGTTGGTGAACACTATTATATTTTATTTTGGATTATTTTGTTTGCTGAAATCAAAATCACGATATCTGAATGTGAATTAGTGTCTCCAGATCACGAGTTCAGGGTTCAATATTATGGGTCCATTGGGTAGACCATTAGCATGCAATCAAAGCTTTTCACTGTACCTCGGTACCCATGACAATAAACTAAACTCAGACCATGACACCACACTCCAATTTTACATCAAGTAAAATTAAAAGTCTTAGCTTTGAGCACTCTACATTTCTACATTTGGCAAATTTCTATAAATATCTACAGCTGAAATTAATTTACCATCTCCAGCAATAATGGGCTGACATTGTGTTAAATGGTCAACAATTGACCAGATATTAACAGTGCCCCTCTGCAACAGGAGCCAGTGATCATACAATGGACAGCTGAGTAAATCTCAAAGACGAAATACCCAGTGTATAGTTTAACATTGACCCTAGTGACACAACTTGCCCAGATACGTTGGCTCACGCTGACTACACCTTGAACCTGCACTTTCCACTACCAAGAGGGAGAAAGGCAGCACGCGCATGTAAGCACCACCACCTGCAGGCTCCCTCCAAGCCGCACAACAAGCTGACTTGCAAAGACATCGCCGTTCTTTCATCGAAATCTTGGAATTCCCTCCCGGCAGCATGCAAGAGTACCTCCTGTAGAAGGTGCACTGGTTTAAGGAAGCCCACTACTGCTTTCTCAAGGACAACTGATCAACAATAAATGTAAGCCTTGCCAGCAATTCCCAGATCTTAAAAATAAAATAATATAATTGATCTAAACCCCAAATTTGTGGAGAGAAAAAAAACTGGGCATTGCTCACACTCCTGTTTAATATCCAGAATCAAATACACAGGACAAGATGTTAAGAAGTCCCTTGTGCCAATAGGTGGGGAGCATTTCACGACATTCGTTGATTGTTGAGAGTGGTAGACGCTCAACATCGGGGGGGGGGTGGGGGGGGGTAACCTTCAGGACAGTTGGGCACAGGACACATCATCAGTAGTGTACCCTTGCATCACTGGGTGTTTCGGCCTTTTAACACTATACACCCTCCACAAGGGCGGCCCGCTGCAGGATGATCAACCCTCAGCGCATGTCCCGTGTCAAACCGTCCCAAAGATTCACCCCGACATACTTGGGGCCCAGCATGGGTCTTTCCGCTTGAGCCAAATCCACCGGCTGCTTCTTTCAGCCGCCTCTGAGAGTGATCTTATGGTCTTCCGCAGAGCCTGACCGTGGATTCCAAGCTCCTTCAGCAGTCTGATGGTAGATGACGCAACAAATCCTCTGCATCCCACTTCAACTGGATAGACTTTGGTGTTCCAGCCACGCTGCGTTGCCTCTGCTGCAAGCTCTGCGTAGCGCAGCTTCTTACGCTCATAGGCCTCCTCAACAGAGTTCTCCCATGGAACTGTGAGCTCTATGATGTAAGCAGTCTTCTGTGAAGGGGACCAGAACACCAAGTCTGGCCTGAGGGTGGTGGAAGCAATTTCAGGTGGAAAAATTAGTTGTCGGCCGATGTCCGCCAGCATCCTCCAGTCACGGGCCCTGCATTGGCTTCCTTCTTCTGATCTGGTGGAAGGAAGTTTAGAAGTTTTCTGTCCTTCTCGGACAAAGGTTATTACCCTTAGGGGAGGGTTGCTTGCTCTCGGAGGCAAGGAGTTGGTCGCACACCGCCTGTTCTCAAGGGCTGATGCCAGGCTTTTTAGTACCTGATTATGCCGCCACGTGTATCTCCCTTGCGTGAGGCTGGTCTTGCAGCCTACCATGATGTGTTTGAGGGTCGCTGGAGTTGGGCAGATGGCACAGGTTGGATCCTCGCCGTACCACTGATGGAGGTTCTTTGGTGATGGAAGCACGTCATATGTCGCTCTGATGATGAAGCTGATCTTGCTTGCTTCCATTTCCCATAGTTCTTTCCAGCTGATCTTCCTCCGCTCCACACCTTCCCACTGCATCCATTGCCCCTGCTTGGCAAGAGAGACCGCCTTTGCACTTCTTGCGGCCTCCTCCTGTCGCCGCACCTCCTCAACCACCAACGTCCTCCGCTCTGATGTTGTGGCCTTTCGCCAAGTTGGTTTACTTGTCGTAAGGCCAAAGCCTCCTCTTCCCTGCTGGACTTGCCCCACTATGTCTTTGTGCCTCAGGGCTGATGAAGCTTGCTGTACTGCATCAGATGGTGTCCACTTCCGGCCAGTTGCTAGGGGCGGCGCAAAAAAAAACTGGGCATTGCTCACACTCCTGTTTAATATCCAAAGGTATATACGAAACAAAGAATCTGTTGAACAAGACCATGATAGGGTGGAATTCATAAGTTCATGTCATAGGAGCAGAATTAGGCCATTTAGTTCATCAAGTCTACTCTGCCATTTATTCATGGCTGATCTATCTTTTCCTCTCAACCCCATAACCCCTGACACATACTAATCAAGAACCTATCAAATCTACACCTTAAAATCTACACCTTAAAAATATGCATTGACGACCTCCAAAGCCTTCTGTGGCAATGAATTCCATAGCTTCGGCACCCTCTGATTAAAGGATTGTAGTGCAATGGCATCTCAACATTGATTATCCAGGTTACAGCATAAAGAATAGTTGCTTCATAATGGTAATGTACAGTACCAGCAGAGTCATACATCAATACTTGATGAATGGGGAGAAATCGAACAATGAGAAACGATTGTCAAAAACAAGGAAACATGAGTGTCTGTACTAGAATCTTAATAATTAATATAAAAGTAGAGTGGACATTTTTGAGTAAAGGAATGCCTGTTTTACTGATATATTTATAAAATTGCCGTAACATTGAAACTGAAGATTGGAAACGTGCAGCATTTTAATTTTAAAATCTCTCCATTTAACTTTTCACAGTTGCATGTCAACACTCACACTGTTATAGCCTCATGTCAAGTTGAGTTAGGATGATATATACAGGAAGGATGAAACCGAAGATAGACAGAAAATGCTGGAGTAACTCAGCGGGACAGGCAGCATCTCTGGAGAAATGAAATGGGTGACGTTTCAGGTCGAGACCCTTCTTCAGACTGAAGGGTCTTGACCCAAAACGTCACCCATTCCTTCTCACTAGAGATGCTGCCTGTCCCGCTGAGTTACTTCAGCATTTTGTCTATTTTCGGTTAGGATGATATTTGTAGCATAATTGTCATAAACACACAGGATAATTGTCCAGTAATCCACTGCAGACAGCTTTTTACAAGATTGGTGCCTTTTGTATCAGGGGTATTTGTAATGTTGGTTGCTCCTGCCTTATGGGCAAGAGTAAAGTCTCTATCTCACAACCATAGGCTGTGAATTTATCCCCAGCCTCAACGTGACTGTAAAGATCAGATGATAATTATAAACCGCCTAAGCCTTGCTTCAGTGTGCTGCCAAGCCCAATTCCAATGATCTTGTGATCATTCTAACAATCCATTACTTTCAGCTGCATTTTTAGCAGCAGCATGAAACCCGTGTTTGGGTTAAAAGGAGCAAGATTGTATCCAGCTGAATCACTTCCTTATACCAAAACTCACATCTGACAGGAGACAGAAAGCAAAGACTGTACTGCGCAATTATAAATCACCGAGTGAAGCAAGGGCTTACTATTTTCTTTCCCTAACTGATTTATTTAGCTGAGAGATGAGGCTTTACTGTTCTCACATAGTGATGGAGAAAGGAGCATTATATTGGTTGGCTGACCATCAAGTTGGTCAAAGTAAAAGTCATCAAGCATTTGTCTGGACAAATGATTCCAACATTGATGGTGGGAAAGGACTAATATTATTTATTTATTTAACTTTTTTGTTTGTTTATTATGTTATCTACTGAGTACAGTGTTTCTAAACCTGTTATGTTGCTGCAAGTAAGAATTTCATTGTTCCGTTGTGATATGTTTGACAATTAAACACTCTTGACTTTTATCACAAAGCCATCATCTGTAATTATACTTGTACAATGAATGGCAGCACGCAGAAAAATAAATAATCACTGGTGTGAGAAACTGAGGGACACAGGGGAATAATCAACACTGTACTTTTCATGGAGTGACTTTTGTTTTAATCTGGTTGAATCTGAACCTCACAAGGAGTTCCACGGCTGACCCTCCCCAGAGAATATTGTTTTGAGGTTACTTCCATTTTACCATTACTACAGATCATTGTTTGTTTCATAATTTAATAATTTTTAATATTGGTGTCATAGTTTCCAAGTCTCTCAGCTTTCCCAAAGGTACTTATCCAGGATATATTCAGAGTGAAATAGATACTTCTACTGGATGGCCACCTAGTGCAGTTGGGACCAAAAGGTAATGTTAACAAACAAAAGAATGTCTAACAGTAGACCTAATTATTATAACAAAACATGCTCATTGACATGAGGTGTTACACTTCAAATGTTCCGTCACAAAATGCTCTGCCACTCCACCATGCACTGTCCCCGCAAAATCAGAAGCATAATTAGTTCTTTTATCACCATTCAGCAAGGGAGTAAAATATTTGTTTCCGTTGTGCATGACACCAGTAAATTGCCAAATTCTGGTTGACTTATGCACTATAACCTTCCTGGAAATTATTCAAGAAATATTGGCTTGAGTAAACTAAATCTTTTTTAATCCCGATTGAGCTAAAATTAGCGTCCAAAGAGCAGTATTGTAGAACATAAATACATAACGGCATCCTAACCAAAGTTCAGTGGCGTTTGCTTGGAAATGAAAGCTCTTTGATGGAAATTGCATAAATGCAAATAGCTTTATTTTATTAGCAGCATTTCAAATTGTATGTTTTATATAGCTCTTTCTCCTTTAAAAGTACTGTTGTGATTGATTGGCGGATAATCGCATGTCAACTGGAGCCAACATGATCCCAATATGACATCTTCTTCCAAATTCACATCTTGATGTCCTTGTTCTGGACAAGAGGTCTGCTGTTTAGTGACTGCTCAATCCACAACATGCATCACTTCTTTCTCCTTGGGTTCTTAAAGCCACGGATTGATCCATGACCAAAACAAATTGTAGCTGGCACCCTGTAAAGAAACGCAGAGAGTGTTGAGCTACAGAGATACAACACAATCAAGCTTCACTCCCACTCAATGCTGATCTAATGATCTGAATCAGAGGAGTGGTGATGGTGAAATAGCCTGGGGTAAAATATGGGGCAACAGTGTCGGGATAAGGGGGTTGGGATAGAGGTTTTCCCCAAAGATTTGTGAATTGTTCCAATTGCCTATTGGAGAGCTGTTGAAGAAAATGGAGGCAGATCTCAAACAGGCAGCCAGCATCATTAAAGGCCCACACCACCCTGGCCACACTCTCATTTTATTTATTCCATCGGGAAGAAGGTACAGGGTGCTGAAAACCATGACCATCAGGTTTCTTCTTCCCAACAACCATTAGACTCTTGAACTCTACACAATATCAACCTCAAGTATGAACTATGGGCTGACTTTGGTTCACTGGCAGCTTCAGGATTTTTTTATTGCACCAGAATTGGAGCTGTTAATTTATTGAACTTTTGTTTATTATATATTATCTATGGGTATTGTGTTTACAAGCTGTTATAATGCTGTAAGTAAGAATGTCATTGTTCTGCTCTCGGTACACATGACAATTACACACTTGATTGTAGTGTACAATGAATGGCTCAGCAAGCTCCAGAACCCCCCCCCCCCCCCAGTTCTGTTATTTGCTCTCATACAATCTCCATGACTTTATACCCAAAGTTACACCCAAACAAATGTTACTCCCAAACATCTCTGCTTCCCCCAGGAGGACATACAATTCTGAAACTGATCAGGGGAGTCATATCCAGCCTCGTGGACTATATTATCACTGAATTAACATCGCCAAGACAGCTGTTCACCTCTTTTCGCTCTTTGTGAATTATTTTCTTGCAAATTGGCCACTACGTTTTATGCATTTTTAAGGTGACTTCACTTCAAAAAGTATTTCACAGGATCCAAAGCCCTTTGGAACACATGGAGGTCAGGAAAGGTGCTGACTGAAGTGTTTTATTTTTTAAGTCTTTTGCAGTACAGCTCCAATAAGATAAAATTGGTTGTATTGTTTTCAAATTTCACTATAATACAAATTGTTTTTATTCCAGCATTTCACATTTGTTCCATGGAATATATGCAGTGATCCAGTTCTTCAGCAGAAGACAGGGGTATTGATAGACTGAGGACGTTACACGAGTCGTGCTCATTTCCCCAACAATGTTTCTTTACAATAAGGTGACATTCTTTATAGATGAAATTTCAAAAACAGGAAGTGGAAGGTGAATCCTCTTGCATTATTTTTGTTGTTAATATCTAAGGTGACTGTAAAGAAAGCAGCTCTTGGAGAATACTATGGCACCCGAACGGAGAAAATTACACCAAACTGCATCTTACATTCATGCTGGATTATTCCGTGTACAGGGAGATTAGGTATACAACAAAGATATTTTCAAAATTTCAATATTATATTTTGATTCATAATTTCTTGCACAATTTGCATTCTTTATCCTCAAAATATTCATCTGACCCCACCCACTAATATAATTAGAACCATTCAAATTGATCATTATGAAACAATTCTTGAACATATACCAACAAATTGTCTGTAATTTAACATTAAAATTACTAGCAATATTTGTCATAGTTTCATTGAATAAAGTGCGGCGGCGCGGATTACTGCCGCGGCCCCTACAGCCTGTCTGTCTTTTTTTAATTTTTGTCTAGTTAAATGTAGTTGTTTGTGTTTTTTTATACTGTTTTTAACTGTGTATATGTGGGGGGCGGGGGGGGGGGAGGGGGAAACTTTAAAAATCTCTTCCCTGCACGGGAGACCCGACCTTTTCCCTGTCGGGTCTCCGTTGTCGTTGGGACCTAGCTCCGTGGAGCGGCCTCCGACCGGGACGACCTGGGGGCTCCAGTCGCGGAGCCTGCGGAGCTGCGGACTTACCATCGTGGGGCTGGCCGGCCTCGGAGCGTGGGGAGCGGTGGTGGCTCGCTGCTGCGGCCCGACTCCGGAGCTCCAGCTGCAGACCTGTGGACTGTGGACTCCGGAGCTCCCGCAACGCGGGGTTGGAACGACCCGGAGCGGGGCCGTAAATCGCCTGGCGCATTTTAATGGCTGCGGGACATTCCAGCGCCCGCCGGGGGCTCCAACTTTGTGACTTTTGGGCCCGGAGTGAGGCCGTACACCGCCCGGCGCGGCCTCAACGGCCGTGGGACTTAACATTGCCTGCCTGGGGCTTCAACATCGGGAGAAAAATGGTGCAGGGGAGAGAAATGACTTTGCCTTCCATCACAGTGAGGAGGAGATTCACTGTGATGGATGTTTTTTCTGTAAATTGAATTGTTTGTGTGTCATGTAGGAATTGTTTTGTTTGTATGGCTGTGGAAACGGAGTTTCGTTTGAGCCTCTTTGAGGTTCAAATGACAAGAAATAAAATCTAATCTAATCTAATCTAATTGTGAAAGAGTCGAGGTGAAGCTGTGCGTATTGATTGCTCACAATACCATTCCTATTCTTTGGCACATGAAGGATGGTTGTTAGAAGTACAGTACCTGCATGAGCTAGAGAGTCGTTGTGGTGCTGTGGCAGGACTGGATCTCTCTAGTTCAGGTGGACTCTCAGCTTCCATTGTTTCTCCTGACTCTTGGTCCATTGGTTGTTCTATGGTTGTTCTGCAAAATATGTCTTTTGTTTCTTTTTGACAAACAGTTGCTTCCACTTCCATATCATGAGGACTCCTGTCCTGATTCTTCTGATGGCTGTGGGGCGAGAAGGAAGAACATAACACTTATTTTAAAGAGGCACCAAGACTTAAATGGAAGGTTTTGAAATTTGAAGCTCAATTTTTTTTTGCACTACTATTAAGTAGGTGCAAGTTGCATTCAAGCTTGAAAAACAATCTTTAATGCAGCGAAAGCATTTCATGGTGCATCACAAGAATGTTATTGATCGAAAACTCGATGCCAACTCCGAGATGGAGATATTATGGCAAAACCTTTTCAGGAGAGAAGGGAAAAGAAGGCATGGAAAGGTTTTCTAGAGCTTGAAGCCATGGAAGCTACAGAGTACAGGAAGGAGATAGAGAACTTAATAACATGGTGTCAGGTCAACAACCCCTGCCTCAATGTAAATGACTTCAGGAAGCATAGTGAAGTACATGCCCCAATCAGCATCAGTGGTCTCAAAGTGGAAATGGTTGAAATCTTCAATCCTTGATGTAAATATGAAAGGAATAATATAGAAAGGTAACTAATGGCCCAGGCATTTTGAGAGTCATATATTTTGCTCAATTTATCACCCTGAGAGTTAAGCAAAATGTTGCAGGAAACGGTTTCCTTACCGTGTAAGTTTCTTTGGTTTATCAAACCTAAAGTCAGATGGATAACCATGAACTTTGACCAAATGTTTTTTGCGATCACTGGAAGTCTTGAATTTTTCGGTACAACTCTCTATCAAACACTGATACTAAAAGACAAAATACAAAGTGCTTGGGTTACAAAAATGAACGTTGTGAAATTGTTCCAGCATAATGGTATTAATGGACTAATTTAGAAACACATGTGGTACTATCCGCGAGTGCTCTATCAATCACATTCCAGAACGGTGAAAGAGTACTTATTCACTTCAGAGTCTCCAAACAAATCTCCCAAACTTCAACAGGTGGTCTGTTCAATATGCCCTGAAAAACCACAAAGAGCTCCTCCAGGGAGGGTGATCAGTACATACAATGTCAACAATCTTCATGCATCTTTACATGCAGGACATAGTGTTTGGATTCTGAGTCCATCTGTCCCGAACCTGAAGAGGCACTTGTGCCTCAGCAACATTGGTGGGTCTGAGACACATGCAGGCCAGACCTAATACGGATGGCATATTTCATTCAGTTCAAGGATATTGGTGATCCAGATGGATTTCTAGTAACAATCCAGTGTTTCAGGGGGCACCATTACTGAGACCAGCTTCTTTAATTTCAGATTCATTTAATTACACTTCCTCTTCTCCCCTCTAACATCAGGCATGAGGTACAGAAATGTGAAAGAACACACCTCCAGATTCAGGGACAGTTTCTTCCCACCTGTTATCAAGCAACTGAACCATCCTATCACCAAGAGAGTGGTCCTGACCTACCATCTACCTCACTGGAGACCCTCAGACTATCTTTAATTGGACTTTATCTTACACTAAACATATTCCCTTTATCCTGTATCTATACAATGTTGATGGTTTGATCGTAATCATGTATAGTCTTCCATTGACCAGATAGCACGCAATAAAAAAAGGTTTTACTGTACCTTGGAACACATGTCAATAAACTAAACTAAATTGCCTACGGGGAGATTTGAACTTGTACCTCTGGATTGGAGTACAGTAACATAACCACTTCTGGTACTCTAACCCAACTTACCATGCTCTGTTTTGCTGCCAATATTTGGAACAGTGCGTCATGCCATTCCAAGATGTGAATATCGAGCAGGTGAGTGGATGGAAAGGAGCGCTTGCAGGAGCTGCAGACGTTGCGGTGGAAGGCATTATAATGGTGCTCATAGTTCTCGAGGGTGTCAAACAGTTGGCTGCACCCTGCTATGTGGCAACAAAATTCAGAGACCCTGAAATGGATATACACAAGTTAGTGCTTCAGTAGATTAAAGAAATAGAATGTCAAAGAGTTTTAATCCAATATATTTGCTCTCACTTAGGTCTTTCCATCTCTCCAGCACCGGATGTGGCATTTCGCAGATACAAATGTCTATGAATGTCACCATCCTAAAGCAACATAAGAATAAAAAGTGAAACTTTGGGT
Source organism: Malacoraja senta (assembly GCA_038087875.1). NCBI lineage: Eukaryota > Metazoa > Chordata > Chondrichthyes > Rajiformes > Rajidae > Malacoraja > Malacoraja senta. The sequence goes on from JAXLNO010001301.1 coordinate 26,364, forward strand.
TGCTAATTGCATAGTTCAGCAAACTAGAATTTCATCATTCGTTTTCGGTGCACATGACAACGAAACACTTAACTCTATGGAAAGCGGAGCACCCAGAGGAAACCAACGTGGTCACGGGGAGAAGGTGCAAACTCCGTACAGACAGACACCGAGATCAGGATGGAACCCGGGTCTCCGGCGGTGAGAGGCAGCAACTCTACCGGGCGCCGACCGCCGACAGGGCCCGAGGCTCGAGGATGCTGCCCGCCCCTCCGGTCCTCCCGCCCCTCCGGTCCTCCCGCCCCCATCCCCGAGACCGGGACCGGGACCCACCTCGAAGAACGGGTCGTCCCTGAGCAGGAAGATGCTGCTGGAGGTGAAGGTGAAGGGCGCCGTGGCCGGGCCGCCATCGCCCGCGTTCCGCATCCTCCCCAACCCCCACACCCCCCAGCAACTGTCCCCCTGGCAACCGCCCCCCCCCCCCAGCAACTGTCACCCTGGCAACCGGTCCCGCAGCAACCCCCGCCCCCCCCCAGCAACTGTCCCCCTGGCAACCGGTCCCGCAGCAACCCCCCCCCCCCCCAACAACTGTCCCCCTGGCAACCGGTCCCCCGGCAATCGGTCCCCCAGCAACCGTTTCTCCGGGAACCGGTCCGGTCTCCCCGCGCGGTGCTCCCTCCCTCCGGTGGCCCTTCTGTTCGGGGAGCGAGGCGGAACCCAATGAGGGAGCCCGTGCTTTCCGGGGGAACGGAACAGGACGCGCCGAGTGGCTGCGGGGCGGAGCTCCGTTTGTTTTGGCCTCGACGGAAGCGGCGGCATCGAGCGGGAGAAAGAGCAGCGGCGAGAGGAGAGAGGAGAGAGGAGTCGTCGGGCTCTGCCCTGCCGCGAGCGGCCGGTAAATACACCCCCTGCGGGAGGAGCGCCGGGCCGGCCGGGATTAAGGCTCACGCCTGATCGGGTGGGCGGGGAGGCTGCTGGCACCGCGGGCCCGGGCCCTGGCCCTCTCACCGCCCGGGTAGCTCCTCGCCCAGCTGGCGCACTCCCTCGCCCCGGGGAGAGCGTGGGTTTACAGCTGCCTCGGGCGCACGGTCAATGGGCGCCCACACTCCGGGCGCCGGTGTAAACACACGCGTGTTGTATAACGCTGTTGTTGCGTTAATGTCATGGTCCCGGTGAACATGACAGTAAAACGCTTGAGCCCCGTCAGTAACAGTGAGAGGGGAGCAGGTCCTGGAGATCAGTGACAGAGTCGTGGGGTGGGCGGGGAGGAGGGATGAGGCTGAACTAGAACTTGAAAACACAATCTGCTCCCAGCGTTTGAATAAATATCTATTTTGTTCCCCCCTGATGCAGTGTCGCTTCCTCCAACAGACCCCAATTAGGAAGGTCTCCAAGCCCTCCTTTTCTTCCACTAACAGAGACCCAATCAATTTCCCTCTACTACCCTCCACCTGGCGAGACCTGTCCTCATTACTCCAGCACTTTGTGCCTTTTGTGCATTCACCAGCATCTGCACTTCTTTGTTTCTACTTCAATTTATAATATATATTTTTTGCATTCCAAACTACTCGGACTGGTACACGGAGGTGAATATAACATGGCAAAAGACAAAGTGCTGGAGTAATTTGGTGGGTCAGGCAGCATCTTTGGAGGATGTGGTAAACTGGAGAGATGCTGTCCTGCTGAGTTATCCCAACACTTTGTGCCTTTTTTTGTAAACCAACATCTGCAATTGTGCACCCTTGTCCCCTTGTATCTCGCTGTGAACATAATATAGATACATAGATACATAGAAAATAGGTGCAGGAGTAGGCCATTCGGCCCTTCGAGCCTGCACCGCCATTCAATATGATCATGGCTGATCATCCAACTCAGTATCCCGTACCTGCCTTCTCTCCATACCCCCTGATCCCCTTAGCCACAAGGGCCACATCTAACTCCCTCTTAAATATAGCCAATGAACTGGCCTCAACTACCCTCTGTGGCAGAGAGTTCCAGAGATTCACCACTCTCTGCGTGAAAAAGTTTTTCCTCATCTCGGTCTTAAAGGATTTCCCCCTTATCCTTAAGCTGTGACCTCTTGTCCTGGACTTCCCCAACATCGGGAACAATCTTCCTGCATCTAGCCTGTCCAACCCCATAAGAATTTTGTACGTTTCTATAAGATCCCCTCTCAATCTCCTAAATTCTAGCGAGTATAAGCCAAGTCTATCCAGTCTTTCTTCATATGAAAGTCCTGACATCCCAGGAATCAGTCTGGTGAACCTTCTCTGCACTCCCTCTATGGCTATAATGTCCTTCCTCAGGATTCATTTGGAATAAATCAAAGATATGGAACTTGCATCGGTGTACCCGTAACAACAATGTTTCTTTTATGTGTTGCATATATTTTAATAGGTTAAAGTTAGAATATTTAGAAACAATTCTGTATGTTAGTGCAAATCGTACTATAAATGATAAAGGCAAAAGTGAAGTCCAATTGAATTGCATGTCCTACAAAATTCTAACGGGAGTAATATTAATTATGCCATGATGGTTAATTGCATAGTTAAGCTGCTTAAATGTGGACTATAGGAGCTGGATCTTCTTGTAGTTCCAAAATAAAATTCTAATTGAAAAGTTGGGAAGTGTTCTATTTCCCTACAACGTGTACTGGTCATAAAGCCAATGCCTGCATAAAGGCAATATCCAGCACATGTTCCTATTAAATAAGTTCAAGTGAATTGGGAATCTTCAGTTTCAGCTCAGTGAACGTATTTTAGGCCTGTGCAGGCTGCCTGAGTTCTTGAATGTTTCTAGCACTTCCTACATCTGTAGGTGTTTTTCATGCGTTATGATTAGGTTTGGTTTAGTTTCATGTCATAGATTTATGACAAAAGCTCTACATAAGTTGTCCACTTTTTGATTGTCTTTTGATTCACCCATCTAGAAATATCCATATAATATAAGTTGAAGGAAAATTGTCCTTTACTTAAACTGCCCATTTGGAATTAAAAGTTTGGAGAAGTACAATGTATTTAAATCATTGGTCACATTTACCACTCCTAATATGTTGGAAAGAACTGCAGATGCTGGTTTACACCAAAGATAGACACAAAATGCTGGAGTAACTCAGTGGGACAGGCAGCATCTCTGGAGAGAAGGAATGGTCATCTATTCCTTCTATCCACAGTTGCTGCCTGTCCCACTAAGTTACTCCAGCATTTTGTGTCTATCTGCCACTCCTAAGTTTGTTTAAATTTAGACAGGATTTTTTGGCAACATATCATCCTCATGATGACTGGGCTGCTGGATAGTGGACTTAGATATGTTGAAAGGTGTGATTACATTGTTGTGATTGACATTATTTTAACTTTACCTCAGATTTTTCAGCAGATTTACAGGTTTTCATTTACAGGAAAAAAATCATGAGTGAATTCCGAATCCATCACGATGTTAACGAGCTACTCAGTTTGCTACGAGTCCGTGGTGGTGACGGAGCTGAAGTGTACATTGATCTCCTCCAAAAAAATAGAACTCCATATGTCACAACCACTGTATCTTCCCACAGTGCGAAGGTAATGCTGGCATGCCCATTCTTTCTCATAATAAATCTGCTGTATTTAAAATACATTACAGTTAAAGACTGGAATGCACAGCCTTAAGATTAACAAAAACAGATTCAATAATAAATTTTAACAAGGTGAATTATATGAAGGGGGAATAAATTTAGAGCTGAAGGGGGAAATAAAATAGAATGAAATGGAAAGTTCTTTCAAAGAGCATGTAAAGGTGATGGGTCAACTGGTCATCTTTGTGTGTGTGTGAGATATATATATATATATATATATATATATATATATATACACACAATCTTTTCCTTGTTTAATATATTTACAGTGTACTATGTTGACATATTCTGTTGTTCTGCTGCAAGTAAGAATTTCATTGTTCTATCTGAGACATATGACAATAAAACACTCTTGACTCTTACACCAAAATGTCACCTATTCATGTCCTCCAGAATTGCTGCCTGACGTGTTGAGTTACTCCAGCACTTTGTATAACTCCCAATTCTATGATGGGTAACGAAGCGTTATTTGAACATCTGCAGAGTGGAGTTGGATACCTCTGGGGACAGTGAGATGCTGATGTTTTCAGCAAAGGCCAGTGTCGATAGTGTTTTCAGAGAAGGCTGTGGAAATGGAGGAAGAGTGAGCAGAGTATACAGCTTTATATTCACTGAATAAAAGCTAAAGTGTAATTTGTTATATTTACCAGGTGAAAATCACTGAGTTCTCCAGAACGCCTGAGGAATTTCTCAGGAAATATGATGAGCTGAAATCAAAAAATATTCGGAATGTGGATCCATTGGTTTATCTGTTATCAAAATTTACAGAAGATAAGGAGGTACTGAGTTTTAAAGTATATTTTTAGTTTCTTTTACAAGCCTTTCAATAAAGCTTTCTGTAACGCTGATGTCTTTCTAAAAGGGTTTCTTGCTCACTTGGAATGTTTGATGAACGTGTTTGATGTTTGAATCTTGATGAACGTCCCCATGTTTAGAGAGTTAGAATCCACTTATGTATTGCGACCTGATGCCATTTTGTACTGTGTTCACAATAAAATATGACTTTTTATGACAAATCACTGTTAACATTTATATATAACTGGAGAAGAAACACTGTAGTTGTTCAATGTACTTAACCTGTTATTGCCTAGACTCCTTCAAGAAATTGTTCCCTCATTCTCTAGTTTTGGCACTGAAATTTCAATAGGCTCTGCCTGCATGTGTAGTAATTTACCATGGACTTTGCCAGAAGTGAAATTAATTTTCTGATTTACTTTAATCCAAATTTAATGAAGTAAAATGTCCATTGGACTTAACAGTAGGGAGTCTGAGGGGATTTGTCGGTGAATGGTAGAACTTTGAAGTTTGAAGAACAAGGGGCAGGGAACCCATATATTCAAAAGAAATAGCTGAGATTAAACAGTAATAAAACGAAATAAATAGGTGCAGCGCTTGAGCTGAGTATAATGAACAGTTGAAGATTAGAATCAGTGACCAAATACTCACAGACTTGTAACATTGTAGGTTGTAGAAGTTTGATTCTAGTCTAACAGCGATCAAGATATTCCGTGAATATTTCATGGAGATATTTTGCTGCATTAAACACAGTATATAGATAAACATTTTTTTATAATGACAGGAAAGTTTAAAATATACCACCCCAAAAGATTGGTAAATTGTTGTAACATTGTTAGGTTTAGGGCCTGTCCCACATTGGCGATTTTTTAGGCGACTACATGCGACTAGGCTGTAGCCGGGGTGTCGCCTGTATGGTCGTGAGTAGTCTCCTCAGTTGCCCAAAGAGTCGTAGCATCTTTTTGGTCGCCGCTGGATTTTCAACATGTTGAAAAAATTTCGGAGACAGTCGGCGACAGTGGGTTTGATGCCAATTAGCGTAGCTTGACTTCTCCTGACCTGGTGCTGTCGTAGTTGTTGAAGTTGTCGGCAGGTTAACGTGGGTTGTCGCCACGTTAACGTAGGTTGTCTCCAGGCGACGTAGGTTGTCACCAGTGCTGACTTTTTTGTTGTTAAAGTAATGATTCTATTTAAAATTTTATGTCGAAGGAGGGTCCAGTCGCCGTATTTTCAGCGACCTGCTACGACTATGACAGTCGCCTAAAAATAGCCTAAGTGGGACCGGCCCTTTACTATCAGTGGAATTTCATTTTGGAAAGTCCAAATAAAATTTCTTCTGACTATGGGAAGTATTTAGTCTCAATGTAAATTCAAACCTGTACAGATCATAAGTTTACAAAATATTCAGTGCAATGGATGCTGGAAATTAGAAATCATAATATAAAACTCTGAACTCAGTGAGTAAGTTACTTCTCATCCACAGCATTACTGCTGAGCTCATCCCAACACCATCTACTTTCACATCAGGATGATTGGCGTTTTGTGTGGATGACACTTTATTTTAACATATTTGATTTTCTTGCGATGTCAAACATTTCTTGTCCAATGCGTCAGAAAAATAAGTTATAATTACATATTTCTGACCCAGAATTGTAGAGCAAGATAAGATTAAGTATGTTCATGTCCTGTTTCACTATTATTGCATCTTGCCCTTGGGGCTTTGCTATTTTTGTCTACTTTTATCTGACCAATGAAGGTAGCATGGAAGTGATCTGTTCCCAGACCTGTTTTAAAGCTGCCCTGAAGAGAGCTGTTCAGCATTGCTTAAGTGGAGAGGCTTAAACTGACCTGACCTTCCTTTGGAAAACATCTCCAGTGAAGCGCCTGTGCTGGAGAAGTAGCACCAGTGTAGACTCTGATCAAACGCTACTTGGCACAATGTGTTGGGTCATGAGTCTTCTACTGTAGCCAAAATAACCTGGAGTTTTGATATTGCCTTGTGTATGAGATTACTTATGTAAAAAGTGGAGTGAATTTAGCAATATAGTCATATCTGCAAAGATGCAATAAAAATGACTGCCTATAACAAAACTATGTAAATCAAACAATTGTGGATAAGTGCTTATATATTTGTAAGCAAAGAAAGGGATATCTGTTCAAATCTTCCTTCATCAGAATCATGCAATAAAAATATCAATATGCTATACTAACTGGTTTATGGTTATTGTTAAATTTCAGGATGGTGATTTTACACACATCTTTGATCAAACCGTTTTAAAATATATTCAATTGTAATTCCATTTAAGTTATTTACTCAGGCAAATATTTGTGGAATCTGCTTGCACAGATCCATAAAATGAGTTTGATGAGACGAGTACAAAGTTTGATTTTCCAGAACAGCCTGTCAGTTTGCTCCCTGATGCGCAAGGCCCTGCCACAGAGAGTTGCAATGCCAACCTGTGTGAGGGCCACAACAAGAAACACTCAGCAAACAGCTGAGGACAAAACCTCCATGGCCAGCTAAGCCTCACCCCCAGTGCTTTCTTTGCTGGCTGTAAACTAAAACCCTGGCAAGAAGAATGAGTGCAGTCAGAAGTACTTAACGATAATTGATTTCTTTAGCTTTCCAATAACTTTCAAGAATAATCTTTAAATTCATTTAAATTAAAGCAATTTTTAAAAACATTTAACTAAACACGGCTAATTAAGAAAATGTAAATAAACTAATACTTTAAAATAAAACAGAACACATTGGAAATATTTAGCACTTTATTCCTCATCTGACATGGCCTGAACTGCTATTTGCAGCATTTTCTATTTTTATTTTAGATTTACAAGATAAGATTTTTTTTTCTAATATTTAATGGGAAACCTGATAAACGTATATAAAATTGTGAAAGGCATAGATACAATAGACAGTCAACACTTTTCCCAAGGTGGAAATGTGAAAGACAAGAGGGCATAATTTTAAGATAAGAAGGGCTAAGTTTAAAGGATTTGTGTGGGGCAAGTATATTTTTTACACAGAGTGGCGGGTGCCTGGAACGTTGCCAGATTGGTAGTGGATGCAGTTACAATAGTGGTATTTAAGAGGCTTTTGCATTGGCATATAACATGCAGAGAGTAACTTGACTCCATGTTTGACTCTATTGACTCAGATATCGTTGTCTATTGACTCAGATATCGTGAGATGAAGGGCCTGTTCTTGTGCTGTACTGTTCTATGTTCTAACTCTTTATCCTCACAGCAGTTCCTCTGTATGTAAATGTATGGTGGCTATTCCTGGCATGGTTTCTTTGTGCAGCTGTCCCAGGATAAATATTGTGTCTCTGTAGTGGGTTTGTGCATTGCCACTGGACTGGACTGGTCTGGGACACAGCTGGTATAATAGCAGCAAGATCAGGACTCTGATTCCGCAGGTGTCCCTAGCTTTATGACACCTATGGGGAAGGGACTGGTGTTTTGCAGCAAGGTCCACTCATTGTTCACTCTGTTTGGTGGGTTAGAAGAACGAGGACCTTCGAATGAAAAGTGAAGCGATAGAAATATCAGAGCTTCAGTTTTACACAGATTAGAAAGCCAAATTGTCTTCCAAGGTGTTGGATAATTATAAGCATGAAATTGTTTAAATATTTTTGATATTTAAAAGCTGCAATTTGAAAGTAAATTAATGTATTTTCCCGATAGACGCTGCAGTACTTGCAGCAGAATGCGAAGGACCGAGCAGAGCACTCCTCCAGTATCATGGCTAGTGGTGCTGCCACATTCAGTGTCCCTGCAGCAACTGCCAAGCTCTCTCTGCAGGAACTTGAAGAACTACGAAAACAACTCGGCAGCGTCACCACCAGCTCAAATTCACAACAGGTTCGAGATCAAACTAGAATTATTTGCTTTAGTAAATTGTACATTTATCAGATTTCTCATGGCTCTGCAGAGATGCAAAACATCTCAATAAATGCATGTAATGAGCCTGTACTAATTTGGCACACATGTAATAATATTCAATCAATAGCAAATTATTATTTTTAAGCATGATTAACATTATGCTTTCTCTGTTAAGGATTACTGAGCACTGTCAGTTGTGGATGCTTAAGTCAGTTATGTTAAGTGTCTCACTTAATTTATTTGTTTAGAGTGTTGTACCTATGGCAAATTAGGGTGCATTTAATCTACTTTGTAAATGTTTTGTTTCTAGCCACTTGAAGTAGTTCGCAAGCTCCTTCGTGACAAGCACAACAGAAAAAACCCCGGGCAGATCATCCCGCATTTCCCAGCGTGGGTATATACGAGGCCCGCATTGCTGGGGGACTTTCTCAACAGCTCCAGTCCGATCACTGAAACGATCGTTTCTATCGGTAGGTAGAGTACACGGAGCTTCAATCTCAGTCAGTGTCCAACTTGTAAATGGAATTATGATACTGTCCTTATTCTTGGGTCACTAAATACCAAGCCAATTTACCTTGGAATTATTGATGCATTGACAGAAAAATCATAAAATCTGTATTATTTTGCACCTAAACACTGCATTCTTACTTTATCACCATTAATCTCACCTTCCGAACTATATTGAAGCTGTAAGTGCATTGTATTTTGAAGGGATGTATACCTTTGGGTGCTTTTAATTTTAAGAAGCCTGCTGCAAGAACTGGTATCTGCTTCATTGTACGTCACTAAAATCTTGTGGCAATATTGGTTTGCAAAAAAAAGTCACTTATTTGTTTCCTCCTGTAATAATGATGCAAGAGTTAAACTACCTATTTGTAGGTGTTAACATCCTTGAAAAGTACACACGGTGTCGGACTTTCTTAAGATGGTGAAGGTGCCCTGAGTTACCCTTCACACTGATTGATTCAAACTCTGCCCCACATTGAATCAATCCTATCGGTCTAACTGGAGCCATACTTGATTTTGTTTTTATTCTTAGTTTGATATCAATTCACAATTTCTTCAACTTTAAATTAAGAAAGGATATTTAAGTAACGTGAAGATGTGTGCTGTTCATATCTGGATATAACATTACTCAGAAAAAGACTCAACATGCTGGAGTAAATCAGCGGGTCAGGCAGCATCTCTGAAGAACATGGCGACGATTCAGGTCAGGACCCAAAATGTCACCTATCCAGATCTGAGGAACGCGACATATCCTGCTGAAGAAGCAACCCGACCTGAAACGTCACCTATCCATGTTCTCCAGACATGCTGCCTGACGTACTGAGTTACTCCAGCACTCTGTGAAACGTCACCTATCCATGTTCTCCAGCGATGCTGCCTGACCCGCTGAGTTACTCCAGTACTCTGTGAAATGTCACCTATCCATGTTCGCCAGCGATGCTGCCTGAGCCGCTGAGTTACTCCAGCACTTTGTGTCTTGCAGTTCCTTGTTTCTGCAACATTACTCAGCTTCTGACACGTGACAACTGCAGATTGAAACACGTCCTACTGAGGCTGAGCTTTAACGTTTCCTATGTACTCTGTCTAATTAACTAGGCATCACATCCATAAAATACCTGGTTTTCTGAATTTGGGCTATAGCTAAATTTCATTTAATTACAACATTTTGTTGGAAATCCATTCCCTTGAAACACATCAGATGATGTCTCCTCTTTATGATTTCATATCCTTGGTCACATGCAGATTATCTACTTTTAAGATGCAATTTTAACAACATTTTAGTACTGGATCGTTTGGAGCAAATTCATGTGATTAATAAATCTCGGCAACATTACGTCCCTTTCAATATCAAACTTCTCTTTTCGTTTTAGGAACTTTACCTCTTGTTACACAAGAACAAATGATCGTTGAAGACTTGCTGTACGTTTTGATTGGAGTAGATGGGAGATATATCACGGCCCAACCATTGATGGGGAAACACAACCGCAGCTTTGCAGTTGACCCCACACTGGACATGTCCGTCAAGGAGCTTGTCAATAGGATCCTGCCAATAGCAGCAAGTTACTCCTCTGTTACCAGGTGAGCTACGATGCAGGTGTGAAATATTTAGAGATGGCATTGACCTTCAAGCTGAGGCACAGAGCCAAGCCATGGGGCAGTGTGCACCAGCCTTCTCACTGCACAGTCCCCAGGCCTGAAGGTTGAGCAAGAGTGTTGCGACTTATCAGTTGACCTCGGTATGCCTAGACCCTTCCACCTCTCCACCTGAGCCTGTCAGATCATTCTTCTGTACATCGATGAGACCAAGCGCAGTCTCAGCGATCATTTCGCTGAACACCTCGGCTCAGTCTGTCTTCACCTACCTGATTTCCCAGTTGCTCAGCACTAACTCCCCTTCTCATTCCCAATCTGACCTTTCTGTCCTGGGCCTCCTCCGTTGTCAGAGTGGGGCCCAGCACAAATTGGAGGCGCAGCACCTCATATTTCGCTCGGGTAGCTTACTCCCCAGCGGTATGAATATTGACTTCTCTAATTTCAAATAGCTCTTGCTTTCCCTCTCTCTCCATCCCCTCCCCCTTCCCAGTTCTCCCACCAGTCTTACTGTCTCTGACTACATTCTATCTCTGTCCCGTCCACTCCCATGAAGACTTTCCTCAGTCTGAAGAAAGGTCTCAACCTGAAACATCACCCATTCCTCTCTCCAGAGATGCTGCCTGTCCCGCTGAGTTGCTCCAGCATTTTGTGTCTACCCGTCAGATAATTTGCTGCTTCAAAAGGGTGCAGAAGCTTGATAGTGTGCACCACCAAGCTCAGAAGCAGCTTCTTCCTCTCATCTATCAGGCTTCTGAACTGTTCTTCCATAAGCTAGGATACTGTCCCTCTTGGACTTTGTCTATGGAACTGTTACACTACAAATATTCTATACTCTGTATCTTCACCTTTGCTCTATCTATTCTACTTGAGTTTGGCTTGATTGTATTTATGGATTGTATGTATGGTATTGGCTGAACTGAATGGATAGCATGTAAAGCAAAGCTTTCCACTGTACCTCTGCACACGTGATAATAGTAAACCTAAACTGTGGACGTGTTCCTCCTATCACTTATGGTCTAGAGATCTACTCCATCCTTTTCCAGACTGTCATACACACCCCTACCTACTTATGCCGACACCTGGGCTCACATAATTCACACTGCAGGGCTGATGATGTTCATTGTTGAGTCCAGTGTGTTCTGTGTAGTAGCTTTTCTCTTATTATTTCCCAGTGGTCTTGGAAACATCCAACTATGTTATTCAGATTCAGCAGATCACATTGTAGAGTGGGAACACAGGGTGAAGCGGACCCGTGGAATGTTTATAACATTAAGTGGGAATGACAGAAGCAAAATAGCTCCTGCTCTAGCCTGACTGGGGAAATGTAGCAGTGAAACAATGCACACAGAAATGTTTGTTTCCCAGCTTTGATAATTCCATTGATGTTGCTGCAGATTCATTGAGGATAAATCGTCGTTTGAGCACGGTCAGGTAAACCACGCCTTAGCTGCTGCAATGCGGACACTGGTGAAGGAGTACATGATCCTCGTAACACAACTGGAACATTTACAGAGACAAGGACTGCTCTCGTTACAGAAACTTTGGTTTTACGTTCAACCAACCATTAGAACGATGGAAATTATGGCATCAATAGGTACAATGTTATTGTCTTCATTGTAATTTCCATTTAAAGCCAAGCATAAGAAGTCTTGAAAGTAAACCAAGGTTGTAATTCATCTATACCTGTCAGCGCACATGCAGCAAATGCAAGTAGTGCTAACTAAAACATTTGTCATTTGAAATCATTCTTTCAATGTTTGGGGAGAATGATCCTTATTTGAAGTACAAAAGCATTGAATAGCTTCCCTAAGTTAACCACAGTCAACAGATTTTTAAAATTTTGCAAAGCATTTTCCACAAAATAAACGGTGTACAGATAGCAACTGTTTCAATAGATTGTTCTTCATCTTCTATCCTCTACCAGCTACCTCTGTGGAGAAAGGAGAATGTATGGGAGGATCAACGCTAAGTGTGCTGCATGACAGAACCTTTAACTACACGGGAGATAATCAGGCACAGGAGTTGTGTCTCTACCTAACCAAAGCAGCAAGTGTACCTTACTTTGAAATTTTAGAAAAGTGGATCTACAGGGGAATTATACAAGATCCTTACAGGTATAAGCAAATTCTTGGAAATCCTCAATGCCTATAAGATTATTTCAAGAGTATTGAATCCTTGCAGGAAGGTTTGCTGGTGCTACTCGGAAGGATTTAAACTAGAGAGGCAGGGAGGTGGGAACCAGAGTATTGGGTCAGAAATTGGATTTGGTGATGCGAAGATAGAGGCTAGTACCAGTAAAGATAATGCAGAAAACACAAATGAACTCATTCTGCTTGGAATGTTTTAACTTGTCGTATTAAGCAGGGATGTAATGCTGAGGCTTTATAATGCACAAAATCATTTATAGTTTTGTGTGCAGTTCTGGGCCGCATATCTGAGAGGATGTGCTGGTGTTATAGAGGGTTTAGAGGAGGTTTAGAAGAATGACCTGGGGATGATTGGGTTTACATATGAGGGGTGTTTGATGGCTCTAGGCATGTACTCACTGAAAATTACTGAATAGTGAAGGCCTGGACAGAGAATGTTTCCACTAGTGTGAGAGTCTAGGACCAGAGGGCACAGCCTCTGAATAAAAGGACGTCCCTTTAGAAAGACGATGAGAAGGAATTTCTTTAGCCAGAGGGTGGTGAATCTGTGGAATTCATTGCCACAGACGGCAAATCATTGGGTATTTTTAGAGTGGAGATTGACAGGTTCTTGATTAGTAAGGGTGTCAAAGGTTACAGGGAGAAGGCAGGAGAATGGGGTTGAGAGGGAAAGATAGCTCGGCCATGAGTGAATGGTGGAATAGACTCTGGGCTAAATTTCCTAATTCTGCTCCTATGACTTATGAACTTAATTATGATTTGCGTTACAACATACTTTTAAAAATTGAGCAAATTGATCTTTGTAATGTGCAGTGAGTTTATGGTGGAGGAGCATGAACTTAAAAAGGAGAAAATTCAGGAGGATTACAATGACAAGTATTGGGATGAGAGATACACTATTATCCAGTACCGAATCCCATCATTTCTGCAGAAGTTAGCTGACAAGATACTTAGTACAGGTAACGCATCCTTTTGGCTCTCTCCATTATCTGTGTATCCCTTCGTGTAGATTCAATGCGCTATAAATATATATATTTTAGTGTTGAAGTGAATTGATTAGTTTTAATATTAAAATCTTATTTTCAGTTGAAACAGAAACACCGTAATAAAAATGCATGGGCCAGAGCCATTTAACTGGTGTCAAGAAAGTTTGTTGTGATTCCTTCGTGATTGTGCTCCGAATGTTAATTTGCAATATTTACTAATGCGGCAGCAAACTTGCATTATTTGTTGCTCATTCAGCATTTATTTAGGTCATATAATTTATAAATGACATGCAGAGGTTTTCTGCAGTGTACCACTTTTTCTTTACATCAGCCAAACTAGTGCAAAATAAATGAGGTTTTAACATCGAACGAGTTTGTATTGAAATTCCAGGTGTATATCATTTATTGGATTATTATTTAAGGAAATCAATTTTTAAACTTTCTATAACAACGATAATTGCTCAAGATTCCAGCATATGCTTCTATAAAATATTTGCACGTACCTATAAAATGTTGGGGTTTTAAATTACATACTACAATAATAATATTTGTTTACTATTAAAGAGGTCGGCCATTAAGTATTATAATGAGCGGTTAATGTATTTCCCTAAAAACCTGGTGAAATTTAGGTAACTTCCTTCTTGGACAACGTCTAAGAGATTTTCTATTTCACAGTAGGAGTACATGATAGCACATCATGGTCAATAGATGTTGTTAAAACAATCATATAGAACATTTTCTGATTAATGGAATGCAATTTTTGTTGATCTGCCTGGAGGAGCCCTGAAGTAGAACTCCTCGGTCACTTTGTCCTTTCCTGTTATTTAGCATGGTCTAAGAAGGACATTGGGTTTTTTCTTTGTTTAAATTTGACTTGATCACATTTTAATTATTTTCCCATGTGCTTATTGACATTCTTCTAGTTTGGGTTGGTGGACAGTCTGTAGGAGGAAACGCCCGCTTTATTTTGGCCATCACTGTGATGATAAAAAACTGTTTTCTTTATTTTCAGGAAAATATCTGAACGTTGTTAGGGAATGTGGTCGTGATGTGACGTGTCCCAATGCCAAGGAAGTGATCTACACTCTGAAGGAGCGTGCATACGTGGAACAAATTGAAAAGTCCTACAACTATGCCAGCAAGGTTCTGCTAGACTTCCTAATGAAGGAAAAAGAACTCCTGGCACGACTCGGGTACATAACCTTAAATAGTTTATTGAGAAAGGAAATGTTTTCTTCTGTTTATTGCCTGCAGTAACTGAGTTGCTATAAAAGGTCTTAATTTCCTTGTTTGGTGCTACGTACAATAGATCCAGCCAATAATCCCATGGGAACATTTCTGAAATTTAAACTATGTATTAAATTATTCCCACAAATGGAATTACATGTCCCTTTCGGATTTGCCTATGAGGTTCTACTTGTATCATTAGTATCTCTACATTTAACCTCGTTGAAGGCGTAGTAAATTAGTGGTCATATTTAACACAAATATATAATCACATCTTGCAATGCCTTCGCTGAGGGTTAAAGAAACCTTTCACCAGATCATTTTAGTTGTAAAACTGGCTGTCGTTCATTGGAGACAAGGAGGCACAATTACAGTTTCTGCTCTTTAGTTTCATGTTCAAGGTTTTAAAAACAAAAAGAAACATAGGTCCATGTGTAGTAGTAGAAGTGATTCTCGTTGCCATGTCTTTAGTTCCACGTCAGAATTAATTGAAATTAAAAAATTTAAACCATTTTCAGTTTTCACATTTAAATGAACACTATACCAAACAGTATAACTTTCTAATACATTCTACTTTACCCTGAAGCATCAGATGAATGTAAATCTTCATTTGATGAAGTGACCTTCAGAGAAGCGATTTGTAAACACAACTTTCCAAATCCCTGGGATTTGTGTCCAGTATATAGTCACTGATTTTTGTTACCATGGCCCATATGGACCTCATTATTAGCAGAGTAAGGAGTTATTTTAAAAATGTATTGATACCAGCCAGACAATCCCTTTGAAATTTTAATCTTGAATATGTAGGTCAGAAATTCTACATTTTGGCTATTTTCGTGGAATCACTTCAGGACTTACAGAAAGTCCGATTTGTTTCAGTTCACTGTTGCTGACCGTTTTTATGGCATCCAATGTAGCAATCCTTGGTTGTTAATTGAATCTAAGAAAATACAAACATTTTTTAATAACAATGCAAAGAATAATGCTGGTGAGCCATTCAAACTCATTAACTTTGAAAATCTCCCTTGAGTTGATATGGCTTGTTTTTCTAATCAGCCCCGTGTGGCAAGCGGGGCAGGCTCACTGTCAAATGTGGTTTAAATGTCTGGTGGAATGTGTTTGCAAGATCAAATGAAGTACAAACAGAATTTGGCCATTCAGCCCCTTGAGACTGTTCTGTCAGTCAGTACGATCATGGCTAATTCAATATCCCATAAGTCTTTCTCCATAACCCTTGAGTCCCTTGTTGGTTAGAAATCTATGTATTATTTATGACAATCTATGTATTATTTATGACAAAATCTTAAGATAGATGAAACACATCATCTTATGGAACTATCAGAATCATGTCTAAGCCCCCTCCTATCTAAACATGAATGTGGCTTGAGAGTTTTAAACTTTTCTAAACAAGGCCAGTTTTTTGATGGAGTAAGACTGCTGTAAATAGAAGTTGTTTGGACAGGGTTGGCTTGGAGTCTGAAAAAAAAGGATAATATTAATACAATGTTTAAAAGCACTAAGTTTTAAACATGTTTCTATAGTCTGAACAACGGTCTCAACCCAAAACACACTCTCCATTTCCCTCCAGCATTTGGAGTCTCTTCTGTCTTAATTCTGTAGTATTGCCCGGATTTCACAGAAGCAACTTGTTGTGTGACTTCACTTGCTTAGGCAGATACTCTGATGTCGCAACTAAATTTAGTAGTGGTCAATGTTATTACCCATTCTTCACTCTTATGTCTAATCTGTGTATGAAATCTAGAGGAAACTTGTTCGAGTGAATACACAGTCTTTTACCCAGGATAGGGGAATCAAAACACAGGGACATAGATTTAAGGTGAGAGGGGAAAGATTTAATGGGAACCTGAGGGGCAACTTCTTCATACTTCTGATGGGGTGGGAAAATCTGCCAGAGGAGGTGGTTGAGGCAGGTCCTATAACAGCATTTAAAAGATACTTGAACAGGTAAATGGTTATGAAAGGTTTAGAGGGATATGGGCCAAAGTTGGACAAATGGAACTAGCCTAGATAGAGCATCTTGGTCACCTTGGGCATGTTGGACTGAAGAACCTGTTTCCATGCTCTATGTTTCTGACTCGAACATCATTTAATTGTAACCTGTTGTCTGGTTGAGACAAAAAATATTGCCTCTTAATTTTGATGCAAATTAATTCTAATGCATACTGTCAAAAGCTGTATTTCATTACTTGTTCCGTGCTAACAAAATTGTTACCATGTGTATTTTAAATCCTCCTTCGACAAACTTTATGGATGTTAATTATCCTGTTCTGTACAATAAAATCAACATATGGTACTGCAATAAAATGTTTGCTATCTTGATTGTATTCCAGGTCAATAAAACACTACTTCCTGATGGATCGAGGAGATTTCTTTGTCCATTTCATGGACCTTACAGAGGAAGAGCTGAAAAAGTCAGTGGATGATATCATCACCACCAGGCTGGAAGCTCTTTTGGAGCTAGCTCTGCGAATGAGCACAGCCAACACTGACCCATTTAAGGATGATTTGAAGGTTTGTGCAAACAGAATTGATGGATCCACAGACATAGAAATTGGTGGAGTTGTGGATAGCAAGGAATGTTGTCAAATGATACCATAGGATGCAGATCAGTTAGAAATTTGGGCAGCAAAAAGTAGGTGAAGTTTAATCCGAGCAAATGTGATGTATTTTGGAAGGTCAAATGTAAGAGGAAAGTTTACAGTAAATGACAGGACCATTAATGTACAGAGGGATTTTGGGGTGCAAGTCTATAGCTCCCGGAAATCATTGGTTTGAAAACACATACCTCCAGATTTAGGGATAGTTTCACCTTGGTACACGTGATAATAAACTAAACTATAGTGTGGTAAAGGTGTATGGCATGCTTGTCTTCATTAACAACATCTGCAGCTTTGAATTTTTAATTTAATAAAAATCCCCATGATGACAGATTATGAAGAGGGTGTGTAATATTGAAAGGAATGGCCTAATGTGATATGCAGTACATGTATGAGTGAATTTAAAATGTAGCTGCAGGAAGAAGATGGATGATTTTGAATGTTACTATCCTGATGCTTAATTTGGGAAGCGACAGTACTGTGATACAATGGGTGTTTGTTTTTGATGTTGAGATGATGAAGTAAATAATGGTTTGAAGAATGACAATAATGCAGTAGAACATTTAAGGACATTTCAAAAGGAGTTGGTGGATGAAGGAGCACAAGTTGCTAGAATTGTACCTGGCTAACTGGAGCGTGGCTGAAGCAAAGTCTATTAGTTACATTTTAAATACCGGGAATATCCAAATAAAGTAACCAGAAAATAGAGTCTTGAAGACTCTTGGAGAAATGGCATAAACTTAATGTTCTGAATAATTCCACCCTCCCTTCCCTGTGATTCACAACTGTAACTAGGATTTACTGGTCAGTTAATCTGTTAATTTCTCTCTCCTTCACCATTTTTATCAATTACAAACTCCAAAGTGATTGTTCTGCAATTTACCATCATTCTGAAACCATAAAACTTTTGATCTTTAATTCTCTTTAAAGTATGTTCTGTAAACAGTGAGTAACAACGGCCATCAACATCTTGGACTTTTTATTTTAATGTCTACCCAAGTGTCTGCCTAGATACGAGATCTATTGTGAATGTGCACCATTCCCAAGTGTTTAAGCATTCTGCCGTCTTACATTTATTGAAATTGTGTTCACATTTTATGTTACTCTGCAGTTATGTCGTTCAAAATCCAAAATGATTCACTGTGTTTTCAGTTAATGATGCCAGTTTGGATGTAATAAATTAAATGCATGATTTTATTCTACTGCAGATTAATCTTATGCCGCATGACCTCATCACTCAGTTGCTGCGGGTTCTTGCTATAGAAACCAAGCAGGAAAAGGCCATCATCAATGCAGACCCAACTGAGATTGCTCTTAGTGGCCTGGAAGCTTTCTCCTTTGACTATGTGGTGAAATGGCCATTGTCATTAATTTTAAACAGGTGAGTGGTTTTGTCCAACTACACTGTAACATGCAAACCTATCGCCAAACTCATTCTGCTTTGGTTTATTCATCTGGCTAAGTCCTGTATGAGCAAGTGTGGATTTCTGGTATTGTTGAAGCTCTAATTTAATGTTAGAAGATAACATGATATCTGGAATTTCACCAGCCTCAGTAAGGAAATGCTGCTTGCCAGTTAGTAAGCAATGTCAGATCTGTACCTGATTGGTGTTGCGTGGGGTGTTCCAGACTGTGACACTGAATGAACAGTGAAACATCACATTAGTGTGCTTGCCCTGACTCTAAAGCTGAATGATCACGATGCACTAATCTAGACCAATAATTTGTACAGCCCTTTTATCAATGGCATGTTCCAGCATGAATTTTAATCATCGTACGCATCTGCTTCATCAGTGGGACATTGAAGATGCCATGTCACTGTTCAGATACAAGCTTAGAATGGTTCTGGTGTAAAGGCTAATATTTCCTTGATGGACATCACATATGTGAATAGTTGACCAACTGATGTATTGTTTTTGCTCTATGCATAGATCACACATAGAAGAGTCAATTGCACCTCAAATTAAATCTGATCATGAATGGTGCTTTTTGACAATATGATGGGAAACTACAGTTCCCTTCATGTTTTTATTACAAGGAATTCCAGTATGACTGAGTGAACGTATAAAATAAAATCTAATATTGATGCTTTTAAAAGGAAACCCCACTACAAGTATTTTGAATAAATCCAAAGTGTACAATATCAATCCTGTGTTTGGGGATTTTCCATTGATTGTGAGAAAAGTAAAACATAATTTTGAGAGCCATAACAAACAGATTCTTCTTTCTGCATTTAGCCCATTACAGACTCCAGCAATGATGGGAAAGCAGCCACTCATTGTCTGGAAAATGAGTTAATTTGATATATAGAGAATAGTGCTTCATTCAACTATTCAGTCATATATGAGCGGCAATTTAGGTTTTTAAGGAATTATAGATGTATATATTTGGTTAGTAGATGTATAGGATCCTGGTCATGAAGTAACATAGAAGCTTGTCAGAACGTTCTCATGGCTGTGGTATTCAGATTTATATTGACATCTTAATCACTGTTATTTAACAGCTATGACATCAGTGGAAAAGATTCACAGACCGTTGCCAGGATTTTCTTTTGACCACAGCCCATTACACTGATATTACAGCTCTCTGACTGATTTACAGGCAGGATGTGTCACCCAGCTCACTGGAACCCGTATGTCAGTGATCTTCTGTCTGGCAGCAAGTTCACTTGGCAGAAGGAAAGGCCATTAAACGTACCTGGGAAACTTGGCAGTAAATGCTTACCTGGAATTGAAACTCATTAACTAAAGCTTGTGTACAGTGCATCTCACAGACTTTTATAGGATCTTAGATTTTTAGATATATTTTAAGAATGCTTTGACTGCCTTAACAGTAACATCTTGAAGCTACACCAATACAGAAAGAGGATCAATTACTGCAGTGATTTAAACATTGTGTATGAAAAAATGGTGTAGAAATTAGGTACTTGTATGGCACTTTTCCTTTATTAAAGTACTGGAATTATTCATCTATTTTATTGTTACACTAGTTAGGAACTGAATTTTATTTTTCATTCATTGTTGGTCAAAAACCAGACAGAAAGATAGAGGTGATCTCTCTTGTGAATATTTTTTTTTGGAAAGTGTTTAAGCTCCCAAATTAAAATGACGCAACTGTTTTTATGACACATTGTCCAGATCTAACCATTAACAAGTTTACTGCTCCAGGCTGGCTTTGTCTTTTGTAATTTTCTGCAGCCAAAGTTTTGTACTTTGGGCATCAGTGGCTTGTTTGTGGAGGACAAATTAAAGAATGAAGAATGTGTCGTGGCATGACATGCTTGAAGCGTCTTACAGACCTCGGTCTTTGAATCCAATTGAGCCCATGCCTTCAGAGCTTCTCTCATCTTGTACCGTTAACATTGCCATTGCTCTGTTGCTGCCGTGATTAAGCAGCTGAATAAAACAGTGTAGAAAAACTAAAATGGCCTTGTGTTTTATCAATGAATCTCAAATAAAGAGAGCTTTCAAATTCTCATCTCAGGTGGTGGAATATGTTTTGCATAAAAAATAATATCTATATTCAAGAAATGAGGAAAACAAATGTAATTTAAAATGATAAAACATTTATAAATCTTAAGTTTTAAATAGTTCTTAAACAACTTTATTTTTAATTTCATTCTGATCCCAACACAAATATTGGAGTTATTATGACCTATTAACACTAAATTGTTTATTTTGCAGTGGATTAAATCACTTTTTTAAGAGTGGCAAGATATTAGACAGGAAGAGCTAAAATAACTTTTTCTTGCACTTGAGTTTGATGTTCTGTGTGTTTAATTTGGATTGCAGACTGGATACATAACGCAGTGCCATAGTCGCGCTGCAAAGCTACGAAAAGGAGGCATTATGTAATTGCTGTGAATGTTGCCAATAAATATCTAATTTCAAGTTCTAGAGTTGCATTATGTGAGCTCACTATTCATTTTTTTCTCAATAGGAAAGCTTTGACAAGGTATCAAATGCTGTTCAGACATATGTTTTACTGTAAGCATGTGGATCGGCAGCTGTGCAACGTGTGGATCAGTAATACTGTTGCAAAACAGTATTCATTATACTCTGCGAGATGGTAAGGATGATTATTTGAGACAGTGCTTTCCCTGTATTTAACAAGTCTCGTGCATTCTCGACATTTGTGGCATTTATGACACTGCCTGGAACAGTGTATTGAAACAATTATGAACTGATTTTTCCAGTTCAGATCACTTTGAATCTGTTGTACAATCTATCAGTAGAACATTATAAATAAGTGGCATTCCTTAAGCGACCTGAGAATCAATTGAATTAAGTAAACTTGCCATATTATGACTCAGTGACTTGCACTTTGACAAAGCTCTCCTTTAACTTAGTGTAGGTTGTATCTAAAAAAAATAATGTTTTGACTAAAGAGAGTGGGAGAGATTTAAAAAATGAATGTGTGGATGTCATGTGAGTTTCTTTCTGTATTTTCTTTCCAAACTACATTAACGTAATATTTTGAATAACGTACAGCTGATTGAAATCAACCTTAAAAATGCAGTACTTGTGTGAACATTTTGTTGCTTATGTGTACTGTAAGTTGAGAACCTTGCAGTATTTATTCAGCCAAAATATTTAATGAACTGCAACATCATCTGAGCTAAGTGGAAGGAATGTCTCAAGTTTGTATGGCACTGTCAGGGTTTAACATGCACACACTGTCATTTGTACAGTGAGATTAAATAATTTCACCTATTAGACTACTACTAATACCTGTAATGGAAGAATTAAAGTTGTAACAGTCCTTGTATTATTGAAGCCTGCCTTGTTTTTAATATTAACTAGGTTTATGTTGTTTAGAATGTAGAAATAGATATTCTCAATGTGAATTGTTCCCAGTTAGTCAGAGTTCCAGTGAGCGTCAAACTTAATTTGCAAAACATAACCTTCTGGTACCTAAACTGTTACATTGTGTGCTTTTATAAAATTCTGAATTGATATCACTGAAGAAGAGCATTCATTGGAATATCTTGTTCTGTTTGGTATCTGATGGCACAATTGCCATCTCAGTCCAAAATGTCGTTCCTTTTTCCAGACATTAATCTGACCTTGCACTGAAACATACAGGCTCGTCGACCAAACTTGATCATGCCGATCAAGATGCTCCATGTAAACAAATCTTATAAACGCATATCCCTCTAAACCTTTCATATCCATCTACCTGTCCAAATATTTTTAAATATTGTTATTGTACCAGCCTCAATTACCTCCAGGCATCCTTTTCCATATAGTCACCACTCCCTGAATGGAAAAAGTTGTCCCTCAGATTCCAATTATATCTTTTCCCTCTTACCATAAAGTTACATCCCTCTCGTTCTTGATTTCCCCTACCCCAGGAAAATGACACTGCACATTCACTCTATCCCCTTCATGACGTTATACACCTCTATAAGATCACCTCCGTCTCCTGCACTCCAAGGAATGAATTCCTAGCCCGCCCAACCTCGCCGTGTAGCTCAGGCCCTCGAATCCTGACAACATCCTCGTAAATCTTCTCTGCACCCTTAGACTTTGACAGGCTTCAGATCCAGGTGGAAATGCCACCACAGTATCCTGCTTCACTGCAGATGATTTGTATAACTTAGATAACTCTTTACAAGCTTAGCTTCTGAACAACCAGCTAAGAGGAAGAAAATGGAAAAATGTTCATTTTAATTTCATGTACATGAATGGTGCAAGATTCATTTGAGGAAATTATGACTGGGGAGCGAAGCTACTCAACTTATCTCCTGACTGTTCATAACCAATAGGTTTTAATTAGGGTTTTCAAGTTGAGGTGCCAGAAGCTCACTGTAACAATGATTTTATCTTTTTAGGTTTGCTGCTGCTTTCACCTTGAGACAGCGAATGCTGAATTTTGTGCAGAACATTCAGTATTATATGATGTTTGAGGTTATGGAACCCAACTGGCACATCATGGAAAATAATTTGAAATCGGTAAGCAATAAAAGTCATAGATTCGTGCAGCGTGGAAATGGTCCTTCGGCCCCACACATCTATGTCAAACTAGATGTCCCATCCAAGCAGGTCCCATAGAGTCATTGTGCTCTTAGAGTCATAGAGAAATTAGCAGACATTTTTTTGTGAAACTTCCCTCTTGCCAAGTACTTTGTTTCAACTATTCCAATATAAAGTATCACAAGTTGATTTAATGTCTGCTGCACTCCTCTTGATGCTGTGGGACTGCTTACTTCTTCAATGTGGAAGAGATTACTTTGGCATTTTTTCCAGTTATAATCATGAGCTAAATTACATTAGCAAATATAAATAAACCGTTTTTGAAAGCATTTTAACTTTAGTGAGTACTCTGAATAGGTTTTGTATTGTTTCCTTTCCTACTGTATCTCTAAACTAAACTAATCATAACTCAAATGTGGAAGACATTACTGTAGAGACAGATAATGAAATCAAAATGTATGCTAGTCATAGTTCTGTCATGTAATATGGTAGCTATTAAAAC
Organism: Malacoraja senta; assembly: GCA_038087875.1. NCBI lineage: Eukaryota > Metazoa > Chordata > Chondrichthyes > Rajiformes > Rajidae > Malacoraja > Malacoraja senta. The sequence goes on from JAXLNO010001301.1 coordinate 50,188, forward strand.
ATTTAAATGCAAGAGTTCATAGTTATTCCTTAATAACGGCTACAGTGTGCATTTCTTGATACATGTGGAAGTATTTGTGTAAACATTTATCTTGAATGTTTTCACTGAATGCAGAGATTTTTGTTGTTACATTTGTTTTAACTCTTATCATTTTATCTATTTGTTTAAAAAGATAAAAAGCATGTGTTGTGTGTAGTTTTATTTTTCAAATCTAAGGGTGGGTATATGTATACGTTGAGAAGAGAGATTGGGGGCTGAAGTATGAGGTGATTTGCTTTGAGACTCATGAGGATGTGGTAGCATCAATGTTGAGAAGCGGTTTTCTATGTCTGGAGCATCTAGCATTGACGAGCATGGTCTATCGTATCGAATAAAAGTCGGCCATTTAGAAGAAAAATTGCTTTAAGCAGAACACTGAATCTCTGGAGTTGTCTTTCACAAAGGGCTATGGATGCTTGGCTGCGGAATGCATTCAAAGCTCTTGTCAGTAGATCAGTGGGTCATTGCTGGTATCTAGAAAATATGGAGTCAAATTGAAGTCAATATTTTATAGCTTATATTCTTGTGTTGCTTTGGATAGTGTGAAGAATGGAAAAGCTTGGGTTACAGATACTTTATGGTTGCAGTTGAGGAATTCACTCATTATTAGAGATGTTTTAGTCCTCCTCAACGATCATAATGTAGCCACATCGTACTAAAACTTTATGCACAAAGACATTTGAGGCAAACATGCATGCTTCATAATTTATGTCATTTGTATTTTGTTAGGCATCTAACATTGATGAAGTTTTGAGCTATCATACCAGTTTCCTGGACAACTGTATGAAGGACTGCATGTTAACTAATACAGTGCTGCTGAAGATCTTTTCAAAGCTGATGTCGGTGTGTGTCATGTTCACCAACTGTATGCAGGTGAGCCAACGTCTATGCTACTGTACAGAATCCTAGTCATTTAAGTGTCTATATCTGTGACACAAAATACTGGAGTAACTCAGCGGATCAGGAAGCATCCCTGGAGAAAAGGAATGGGTGCAGTTTCGGGTTGAGACCCTTCATCAGACTTAAGTTTAAGATTAAGATGCACGGGATTAACAGTGATTTATTCATATGCATTCAGAACAGGCTTACTGACAGGGTTGTGGTGGAAGGACAATATTCAGGCTGTATGTCTGAACAATGAAGTTCCATAGCATTCTGTGCTGGGACCTCTGCAGATGACACCAAGATTGCTGGAGTCGCGAACTGTGAGGAAGGCTGTCAAAGTATATAGTGAGGTATAAATCAGCTGTAGAAATACGCAAAAGAATGGCAGATGGAGTTTAATCTGAGGAAGTGTAAGGTGTTGCACTTGGGAGGTCCCATGTAATGGGAAAATATACAATTGATGGCATGAACCTTCAGAGCATTGATGTACAGAGGGATGTCCAAGTCCATAACTCCCTGAAAGTGGCAACGCAAGTAGATAGTGGTAAGCAAGGCATATGACATGCTTGCTTTAATAGGTCAGGGCATTGAGTATAAGAGTCAGCTTTATAGGTCTTTTGCTCGGCCACATTTGAGTATTGCATGCCTCATTGCAGAAAGAATGTGGATGCTTTGAAAAGGGCGTAGAGGAGGTTTACCAGAATGATGCCTGGATTAGGGGGTATTAGAAACAGGGAGAGGTTGGGCAGGCTTGGATTGTTTTCTATGGAACACCAGAGGTTGCAGGAAGACCTGATGGATATGAATAAAATTAGATAGGGGAGACAGTCACAACTTTTTTCCAAGCATGGAAAAATCAAATACTAGAGGACATCTGTTTAAGGTGAATGAGGCAAAGTTTAAAGGAGATGTGCAGGGCAATGTTTTTGCACAAAGAGCAGTTGGTGCCTGGAACATGCTGCCGGGGTTGGTGGCTGAGGCAGATACAATAGGGGCATTGGAGACGCTTTTGGACAGGCATATGAATATGCAGGGAATGGAAGGATATGCATTATGTGCAGGCAGATAAGAGTTATTCTCGGCGTCAAGTTGGGCATGGACATTATGAGCCGATTGGCCTGTTCTTGTACTGTCGTTTAATTTATTGTCACGTGTACCGAGATACAGTGAAAAGCTTTAGTTGCGTGCTAACCAGTCAGCACAAAGACAATACATTACAATCGAGCCGTTCACAGTGTACAGATACATAATAAAGGAATAACATTTAGTGCAAGGTAAAGCCAGTAAAGTCCAATCAAAAGTTGGAGGGTCACCACTGAGGTAGAGAGTAGTTCAGGACTGCTCTCTAGTTGTGTACTGTCCTCTACCTTCATATCCATGTTCCATTCTCAGAGATTTACTCAGAGCATCAAGCTTGACAGTGAGATGATGCGCCTAACCCTGGAACACGGCACAATGAAGGGGCCGCCCACTCAGTCCGAGCGGTCCGAGGAGGTCGAAAAGAAACGACTCACCAAAAAGGTGAACGTCCCCCTGCCTGTGTGTTTGGTAGCGTTGCTGCCTGTGTGTTGGTAACGTTCCTGCCTGTGTGTTGGTAACGTTCCTGCCTGTGTGTTGGTAACGTTCCTGCCTGTGTGTTTGGTAGCGTTGCTGCCTGTGTGTTGGTAACGTTCCTGCCTGTGTGTTGGTAACGTTCCTGCCTGTGTGTTGGTAACGTTCCTGCCTGTGTGTTGGTAACGTTCCTGCCTGTGTGTTGGTAACATTCCTGCCTGTGTGTGTGCTTGTTAACGTTCCTGCCTGTGTGTGTGGTTGTTAACGTTGCTGCCTGTGTGTGTGGTTGTTAACGTTGCTGCCTGTGTGTGTGGTTGTTAACGTTGCTGCCTGTGTGTTGGTAACGTTGCTGCCTGTGTGTTGGTAACGTTGCTGCCTGTGTGTTGGTAACGTTCCTGCCTGTGTGTGTGCTTGTTAACGTTCCTGCCTGTGTGTTTGTTAACGTTCCTGCCTGTGTGTGTGCTTGTTAACGTTGCTGCCTGTGTGTTTGTTAACGTTCCTGCCTGTGTGTTGGTAACGTTCCTGCCTGTGTGTGTGCTTGTTAACGTTGCTGCCTGTGTGTTGGTAACGTTCATGCCTGTGTGTTGGTAACGTTCCTGCCTGTGTGTGTGCTTGTTAACGTTGCTGCCTGTGTGTTTGTTAATGTTGCTGCCTGTGTGTGTGCTTGTTAACGTTGTTGCCTGTGTGTTTGTTAACGTTGCTGCCTGTGTGTGTGCTTGTTAACGTTGTTGCCTGTGTGTTTGTTAACGTTCCTGCCTGTGAACATTCTGCCGCAGATATTTTGTATTGAAAATGTAGTAACCAATTAAACTGGAATGACGTATTACAGTTGTTTTAAAAGAACACAATCTCTTTGTCCTTGGGATTGGCAATTTAAATACATCCCAATAGAATGAAGTGGTTCTTTGTAAATATCATTTTGTAATAACAGCCCTTTGTGTTAATCAGTACAGACCTACAGAAAACAGTAGTTTTATCCATTGACCATATAACTGGGCGGCTGTTGTGAGAAATGGGAATGTTAACAGAATGTACTCCTTGAAGACCAGGGGAATACAGAGGTTGATTTGTAACTGAGAGCACTTGATGCTGACCGTGGGCCTTGGTATCTAGAACATTCTACAGCATGTGGTTCCATGGTTTCCCTGAGTTGTGTTCAGTCATTCTGTTCTTGGCCAGATTAGAAGGCTAGTATCCTCTGGTCCTGCTGGGCTGTGTGCGCGGTGCACGGCCTAGTGTTCTAATCGCGGCTTGTTCTCAGTTTGCAGCAGAGCATATCGAGGCACTGCATTCAGCGTCTGGGTTTGAGGGAACCATCAACACCTTTGACAACAACTTCTCTACCAATCTACTTGATCTGCTGGACAGGTTGAGCGTTTCAAGTACGAATGACTGCGAGCATAGTATGATCAACATTATATACAGGTGAGGCGCTGGTACATGCTGCCTTCAGCTGCCCAGTATCTGACCAAGGCTATCGCTGCTGGTGCTGAAGTTACATTGGTTTCATTATTCTGCCCAGAAAAGTCAGGGGACATGAAAGAATGGGTGTATCGTGGGTTTAACACGGCCATTTGATCTCCCCATTCTGCAGATGATTTTCTGTTTTGTTTTTGAATAAATCTACAGTCATTTTTTATGAAGATCATAGTTCAGAGTTAATAAAATCAAGTCAGTTTATTCTGCCAGATGCTTCTTGCAGTTGTTCCAGGAGTGCACTCCCACTTCACTGCACATTCTCCATTAGGTTTTACAGTAACTTGCAGCAACGATTTAACCTTTATATGTTTGCAGAAAATTCATCCTTCTACCACACTCTGCATAAATGTTTTAAGTTTAACTGCTTAACTCCGCTCTCCTTTAGTAATTTCTCTCATTAATATTAATGAATGGTGTAAGGTGTAGGCAGCAATTATCTCCGTGTATCCAGCACTCAGGATCTCCACGTCACACTCAGGGGAGTGTCTATTCATGCTTTCCTGGGACAGGAACAGAAACATCTGGGCGTTACTGCAACACAGCAGTGATGAATATATTGTATCTTAGCCGACTGCACACTCAGGTTGCCTAAAACATCCCTAGTACTATTTGTTAATGAAATGCAATTAATATCCAATGCCCAGGCCAAGATTTATGTCTCAATCAACAATAGTAAGAGCCAATGTTGTCGCATTGCTCCATGTGGGAGATGACGTGCAGATTGACGAAGGCATTCTATGCTACACAGCTTTCTTATTTATGATTTATGCAGAGTAAAGGCTGTGTAGTTCCAGCCAACCAATGTGTTCCCCATGCGTGTGATGGTCTGCCCAAGCTCACTGTTCCACCTGCTGGCAGCACTGAAGGTGAATACACTGCTGTCTCTGCATTTGCCACTTGGACTCTGTGTAACCCAGCCTCTACTGGCCCAAGTTGTCATCAGCACATTCCATTCAATCATTGCCATTCAGTTGTTTCAATGTCAAGCAGTTTAGAGAGCATTGTCCTCCACGTTAGCTGGGTTGTGACAATAATATTTTAATTAAAATCATTAGATAATGTAATCTGGTCACCAAGTCAACAGAATGATGTTAAACTGGAAGGTTTTGCAGAAGAGACCCACAAGGATGTTAGTGGGTCTGGAAGGCTTGAGTTCCATGGAGAGACAGGCTGGGCCTGTGTTCCATGGAGCATTGGAGTCTAAGGGATGACCTTATAGATGTACTGTATATAAAATCCTGATGGGCATTGATAACATGGATCGCCATTCTTTCCCAGTGTAAGGGAGTCTAAAACTAGAGTACATAGGTTGAAGGTGAGAGGGGAAAGATTTAATGTGGGCAGCTTTTTTGGAGGTAGGTGAGGCAGGTACAATTACAATGTTTAAAAGGCATGTCAGGTATTTGGACAGGTACAAAGATAGAATAGTTGTGAGAGATAAGGGCCAAACACAGGCAAATAGGGCTAGCTCAAGTGGGGATCCTGGATGGCATGGAAGAGTTAGACTGAGCGATCTGCTTCCGTGCTATACAACTCTGGCTATTTTAACGGTTTTTGTCTTGTTCCATTGCAGGTTAGATTTTAATGGATTCTACACTGAGCGTCTGGAACGCATGTCAGCGGAAAGAAGCAAAGCGCCGGTGCAGCCAGGAGCTGTAGCAAGAACACCGTTACCTGCACAGTGAAATGCTGGCAACAGCTTGTAAATCTCCCATCGCATTCACCAATTACGGCAAGGAATAATGTGTAATACCAAGCCTAGTAGAAATCGCCACACTTTAAATAAGGTTCAAATATGTAATTAGATTATTTGCAGCTGTGAATAAGATTCATTTGTTAATACTATGTTGGTTTGCAGCTAGCTCTGAAGAGAATAAGATGGAGTTATTTTTATGTACAGTCTGTGAAATGATCAGAGGTTGATAGGAATTCCAGCACCTGGGAAATGTTTACATCCCAGATAATCCATCCCTTCCTGCTTACCTTTTCCTGGAATGTCTTCCTGTTCTCACCGTGGGCATTGGGAAAGTAGGAGACTGAAGGAAGGGGGCAGTGAATTGGCTCGTCCTTCATTGTGAGAAGACATAGATCACGAGGTAGTGTCTGTATTTCATCTTTGGTTGGCACCAAAAGGCAGGCAAGGTGAGGGTCATGTTGTGAAGTTTATAGCAGTGTTATGTTGTATTGTAGGAAGGTGTAAATGGGTGGTAGGTTTTATTTCCAAAAGCTGAAAGGGAATAATTTCAATTTTTTTTATTTTAAAGTCATAGTGCCTTCAATCATTTCACTTTATCTGAACACTGCACAGTTTTTTATTATCTGAAGTATAATCTGACTAACAAATCTGTAATAAATATTTCAGTATGAAATGCACCTAAACTGTAGCTTTGTGTCTTTTTCTTTTACCCATTGTTTCTGGCTGTGAATGTCCTGTCTCCTTATCAGAAATTAATTAAATAAAGCAAACTTTTGCATACGTACTAAGCCAGATGCAAACTTTGATTGGAGGGTTTTCATCATCTATGTATAGGTTGTTCTACTATGTCACAAAACCTCATGCTATAGAAAATAGCATTACAAAAACAATGATGTCAATGTGAAAATGAGGGCAAGAACAAGAGGTTTCTCTTCAGGATGTTCAAAATATTGTTTTAATAGATGCAGGTTTATTTGGTTACTGCAAGCTAAAAACGCTATGCGTCAGTCTTCACAACTGAAGACACCAGCAACGTGCCTGAAATTGAAACTTCAAGGAGCAGAAGTTAGTGGAGTTGCTATTACTAAGGAGAAGGTACTTGGGAAGCTGAAAGGTTTGAAGGTGGATAAGTCACTTGGAACAGATGGACCACCCCTGAAAGAGGCATTAGTGATGATCTTTCATGAATCACTAGAGGCAATAATTGTCCTGGAGGACTGGAAAATTCTAAATGTTACCCCACTGATCAAGAAAGGAGCAAGGCAAGAGGGGAAACTATAGGCCGGTTATCCTGATTCCAGTGGTTGGTAAGATTTTAGAGTCCTTTATTAAGGATGAGGTTACCGAGTACTTAGAAGCACAGGATAAAATAGGCCAGTCAGCATGGATTTGTGAAAGGGATATCTTGACTGACAAATCTGTTGACATTCTTTGAGGAAGTAAATAGTAAGACAACCAAAATGGATGTTGTTTACCTGTATTTTCAGAAGGCCTTTGATAAGGTGCCACACGTGAGGCTGATAAAGAAGATGAGAGCCATGGTATCAGAGGGAAGATACTAGCATGGATTGAAGGTTGGCTGGATGGCAGAAGGCAAAGAGTGGGAATAAAGGGGGTTTTTCTGGTTGGCTGCCAGTGGCTAGTGGTGTTCTGCAGGGGTCGGTGCTGGGGCCGCTACTCTTCACGTTGTATATAACAACGATTTGGATGAGGGAATTGAATGCTTTGTGGCCAAGTTTGCAGATGATATGAAGATAGGTGGAGGGACAGGTAGTGCAGAGAAAGAAGGGACTCTGCAGATGGATTTGGACAGGTTGGGAGAGTGAGAAGAGAATGGCAGATGGAATACAGCATAGCAAAGTGGAGTCATGCATTTTGGTAGTAGGAATAAAGGCGTAGACTATTTTCTAAATGGGAATAAGTTCAGAAAATGGACGTGCACAGGGACTTGGGAGTGATGGCGCAAGCTTCCCAAAAGGTTAATTGCAAGTTGAATCGTTAGTAAGGAAGACAAATACAATGCTAGAATTTATTTCAAGAGGACTACGTTCTTTTAAAAAACAGGGATGTAATGCTGAGGCTTTATAATGCACTGGGCAGAATGCATTTGGAGTATTGTGAGCAGTTTTGGACCCTATATCTGAAGAGGGATGTGCTGGCGTTGGAGAGGGTACGAGAATGATCCCAGGAATGATTGGGTTAACATATGATGAGTGCTTGACGGCTCTGGGCCTGTACTCGCTGGAGTTTAGAAGGTAGAGGGGGACCTCATTGAAACTTAACTAATAGTGAAAGGCTTGGATAGAGTAGTTGTGGAGAGGATGGGAGAGTCAAGTACCAGAGGGCGCAGCCTCAATAAAAGGACGTACCTTTAGAAAGATTAGGAGGGTGGTGAATCTGTGGAATTCATTGCCACCGAAGACTCTGGAGACCAAGTCATTGGGTATTTTTTAAAGTGGAGATTGACAGGTTCTTGATTAGTAAGGGTGTCGGATTATAGGGAGAAGGCAGGAGAATGGGGTTGAGAGGGAAAGATGGATCAGCCATGATTGAATGGTGGAGTAGACTGGATGGCTCAATGGCCTAAATCTGCTCCTATGACTCCTGCAACTACTTGTTCCTCCACATGGTGGCAGTGTCCTCCACCCAATGAGTTAGCACAGCATTCAAGTCAAGTTAGACAAAAATGCTGGAAAAACTAAGCGGATGAGGCAGCATCTATGGAGGGAAGGAAATAGGCAACGTTTCGGGCCGAAGCCCTTCTTCAGACAGTTCCTTCTTAAACATTCAAGTCAAGTTTATTGTCAACTGCACAAGTTCTGTGGTAGCAGTGGGATAATTGAAGACGGTCTCCAGACTAAATACTGTACACTGAGTGTGAGGAAGTGTATAGATGTTGGTTGTCTTTCAAAGGACTATACAGGCTAATTGAATATCAATGATATGAATTGCATTTAACTGACGGACCAGTTTAGATTGAGCAAGGTACTAAAAAATGCTGGAGAAACTCAGCGGGTGCAGCAGCATCTATGGAGCGAAGGAAATAGGCAACGATTCGGGCCGAAACCCTTCTTCAGACTGATAGGGGGTGGGGGGGGGGGGGGGAGAAGAAAGGAAAAAGGAGGAGGAGGAGCCAGAGGGCTGAGGGAGAGATAGGAAGGGGAGGAGACAGCAGGGGCTAACAAAATTGGGAGAATTCAATGTTCATGCCACCAGGATGTAGACTGCCCAAGCGGAATATGAGGTGCATTTCCTCCAATTTACGGTGTTGCTCGCTGTGGCCATGGAGGAGACCCAGGACAGAGAGGTCAGATACGGAATGGGAAGGGGAGTTGAAGTGCTGAGCCACCGGGAGGTCAGGTTGGTTATTGCGGACCGAGCGGAGGTGTTCGGCAAAACGATCGCCAAGCCTCCGCTTGATCTCACCGATGTAGATCAGCTGACATCTAGAGCAGCGGATGCAATAGATGAGGTTGGAGGATATGCAGGTGAACCTCTGTCGCACCTGGAACGACTGCTTGGGTCCTTGAATGGAGTCGAGGGGGGAGGTAAAGCGACAATTTGGCAAGGATTGATCTAATGTGGAATTGCCCCATCTTCCCAGTGAGGACTGTAGATGTCCCCGATCCAGACGCCCTGTGACAAATTCAATTTGAAATAAATTGCTGTGAATCCAGAGTCCACGTTGGTCCAGGGTCCTTCCCTCTCACCTCCCAACCTAACCAACCCTTTACACAACCATGGCTACTGTTTATGACCTTGCCCAGTTGTGGGACGTGCCATTTCTCAATGCCACTGGACAAACCAAACAATTAAATGCTTCCAGCCTACTCAACCTCTCCCTGAAGCTCAGACCCCCTAGCCCTGGCAACATCCTTGTAAATCTTCTCTGTACCCTTTCCAGCTTGGCATCTTGTCAATAACATGGTGCCCAGAGCTGAACACAATATTCTAAACGCGGCCTCACCAACGTCTTGTACCATTCCTCAGCCCACCTTGGCAATCGATCAAAATCCTGCTGCAATTTTTCACAATCCTCTTCACTTTCTATAAAACCACCCACTTTTGTATCATCTGCAAACTTGGTAACCTTGCCCTGTATGTTATCATCCAAATCATTGATATGGATGACAAATGGTAACAGGCCCAGCACCGAACCCTGAGGCACACCACAAGTCACAGGTGTGACTAGATAACTGAAAGACAACACTTGGAGGAACAGAGATATGAGGGACTGCAGATGCTGGTTTACAAAACAAGACACAAAGTGCTGGAGTAACTCAGCAGGTCAGGTAGCATCTCTGGAGAACATGCATAGGTGACGTTTAGGGTCGGGGCTATTCTTCAGTAGGACCTGCCCGTGCTCTCCAGAGATGCTTCCTGACCTGCTAAGTTCCTTTATCATCGGTACTTTTTTGCATATCTTACATTCATTGTTCTTTATCTCTCCACATCACCGTCTATATCTCTTGTTTCCCTTATCCTTAACCAGTCTGAAGAAGGGTCTCGACCCGAAACGTCACCCATTCCTTCTCTCCAGAGATGCTGCCTGTCCTGCTGAGTTACTCCAGCATTTTGTGTCTATCTTCGGTTTAAACCAGCATCTGTAGTTCCTTCTTACACTGCTGTTAGTTTATGTAAAATGAGCAGAATTATGCCATTGGGCCCATCAAGTGAGTACCACCATTCAATCATGGTTATCTATCTTTCCTTCTCCATTCTCCTACCTTCTCCCCATAGCCCCTGACAACCGTACCAATCAATAATCGATCTATCTCTGCCTGTAAAATATCAATTGATTTGGTGGCCACAGCCTTCTGTGGCGATTCTTTGTCCTTTTGTGTATTAACCAGCATCTACAGTTCCTGCGGGTGAAACTGGCTGGTGTCCTCTCCGGACTCGCCCTCCCTCCCTCCCTCCCTCCCTCGCCGCTGATTGGAGAGTGTCACCGCCGGCCGGCCGGCCCCCAGCGGGCGGGGTTGGTGGCGGGTGGAGGAGCGGCGGTGGCCCGGGACAGGACAGGACAGGACAGGACAGGACACCCTCTCCTCTCCGCCACGATGCGCTCGGCTCCCGGCACCGTCACCTCACTCCTAGCCTGCCTCGCCCTGGGTAAGTCATCACTGGGAACTCCACGACAACTTTTAACATTCCCGGGTTGTTTTACAGCTAAAACATCCCCCTGAATGTAATGTAAGCAATGATCATGTTCTTGGAAATGTATAAACGTCGTGTCCCACTCGGGTTGCCCGCTCCGTTCCCTGCGACGCGACACCCCATAGTTTGATGTATGTAATCAAAGATAAGTATTAACTTTGCGCTGAGAGCGAGCAGCGGCTGAACTCTGGATCCACGTGTTACTGTCAGAATTTACAATCCAGAACCGCTGCGCCTGGCGTCAGACTAGAGTCACCGTTACTCACTCACTCGTGAGGCTGGGAATCGATCGCTCCCTAGCCGGGTTGATCATCGCTGAAACAAAGGGGGTGGCGATTCCTAACCCCCGACTCCCTCTCCCCACAGCCGCGTGTTCAAGCTACTCCCAGCTGCCTGGAGTCGAGCGCCATGACATCGTGAAGCCGCTTCTGATCGATTCTTCCCCGAGGATGGAGAACCGGCCGCAGTCACAGGTGGGAACAGGTTCCACAACCCACACCCCGGGGAGGGAGCAGTGGACAGTGTGTGCGGGTCGTGGAGCTGGGGAGATGAACGTGGGGCAAGTGTAGGCTGGACACAGGCGGCGTGGGTCAACTGGACACAGGAGGGTCAACTGGGCGAGACTGGGGGTTGGGTCTCACCTCGCTGGAGGAGGGGGTGGGAGAGAGTTACAGATTTCACTTGATGATGGTGAGACATAGAACTGGACATTGAACAGGACATAGCACACAGAAAGCAGCTTAGAACATACAACATGGAACATGAACATACAGCACAATGTTCCCGTTTGTGAAGCGTCACTGATTCAATGGTCCAAAGCACCATTTTACGAACTGGGCTCCTCCACCTCGTGGTTTTTATACCAAAGACAGACACAAAGTGCTGGAGTAATTCAGCGGGTCAGGCAGCATCTTTGGACTACGTTTCGGACAGGAACCCTTCTTCAGTCCCGACCCGAAACGTCACCTATCCATGTTCACCTATCTGCAGCTCCCTTGCTATGACCGGTGTGGACTCTGTCTCCCAGGGTGGAGGGTGCTAAACTGATGCCGGAGTCCCGCCCGCACCGCTATGTTGCTGGAGTGGACGGTGCGGATCTGCAGCGACTGCGGGAAGGTCCTGACAGTGGCCTGGTGGGGTGTGAAGTGAAGCGAGGCGCAGAGTCTCTCGGTGGCTCTGGTCCTTCCCGAAGCGGGCGGTCTCACAGACTGCAGCAGGTTACCCCCAAAATACCGGCCCTCTGCACCCCGAGACCTCCAGCTCCCCAATCATGTGCCGTGATTGGGTCGGAGAGAGAGAGGGGGGGGGAGAGGGGGCAACAGGGTAGGAGAGGGCGGGGGAGAGGAGGTTGTTTCACTGAGTGCAGCAATGTGTGAGGTAGCATCACTACCAATGGTGCCGTGGCTTGAGAGGGGACGAGGGTGCCAGCGCTGGTGAGGTGCGGGCTTTGTACCGGTTACCGTGGCCCCGGCATGAGCGCCTGGTCCCGCCGTCGCCTCTAGGACTGACACCGATCAAAGGGAGCGAGCAGCTCAGAGTCCCCGGCGGAATGTCCCCAGTCGGCGCGGAGCGACAAGCGGGTGATGTGTCCGGTCTCGGAGAGGGGTCCGGACTCACGGACCCGGGGTCCCGCACACTGGGGCCGCGGGCAAGACACAGATAAATGCTCCATCACTGGCTAACTTCTGCATTTCAGCCAACCTTCTGAAGAAACTTTCACACCTGCAACTTGTTGGGCAACGCCAGAGGAAACTTAGTACAATCTGTGTAGGAAGGAACTGCAGATGCTGGTTTACACCGAAGATAGACACAAAATGCTGGAGTAACCAAGCGGGACAGGCAGCATCTCTGGAGAAATAGGAATACAATCTGCCCCGTATTGCTATCTAGTGCTTTTACCGTGAAACTGTGTTGAGGAGAAAGTTTGAGAGAGGAATTTGGGCTAAATTATTTAAAACACTCAGCAGATCGGGCAGCATCTGCAGAGAATGGTGCTTCAGATCAAAGACCAACCCATAGCTTGTTCTGATGAAGGGCGTTCAGCCTGAAACGTTGATTCCCTGTCTCTGTCCACAGATGCTGCCCAACCCGCTGAGTGTTTCCCGGAGATAGTTGTGTTTATTGCAGGTTTGCAGCATCTGCAGGTTTTCCTGTTTTCACTCGAGGGGTTAGGGGAGGAGGGTGATAGTTTGGGCGCTCCCTGGGTGAAAGTCTGTAGAAGGGTTGCAACTGGACGCTGCCTGTCCATGTTCCCCAGACATGCTGGCTCATCGCTGAGTTACTCACACCGAGTGGTTGGTTGGCCAGAGGAAGTCTCTCCACAGTGGAGCCGTGTGATGTCATTGCCTGCTTGTGGTCTAAGATTGCACAATGTATGGCCACGTTTGAAAGAGAAATGCCTTGTGATTCCTTCCCAGGTTGCCTATCCAGCCAAGGTCAGCTACTCCATGCATCTACAAGGTCAAGAGGTCATTCTTCATCTGGAGAAAAATGAGTAAGATTGTGGCTTCCCCCTCTCCCAATGCGGCACAGTGAAACTCGATCAGAGAACAGGCATGCTGTGTGATATGGAGATGTTTTACATGTTACTAATATCCTGCTACCTGATGAGACAGGATTGTCTCATCAGGTAGCCAGACCCTGCAGCTGAGCTACATTTCACAGCCTATAAAATCATATTCATAACATGAACATCCACCACAGTGATTCCTCCACATTCCTCACTGTGATGGAAGGTGAAAAAAGTTCAATCTCTTCCCCCTCTTTGTCCTCCAGCGGTCGGGGGCCTCTAACCTTCGTCTCGTTGACGGGACGATCTTACTCCCGTAGTCGGGGCGATCAGCTCCTGCATCGGGGGGATGTCAGCTCCCCGCTCCGGGCGATCTACCCCGGGTCGGGGCTAGTCGAACGTCGTGCGGCTTTTGGAGCTTCCCGACATCGGTCTCTACCCGAGAATGCGAGCTCCTCGATGTTAAAGTCCGCTGGCCGCGGTAGGAGCGTCGATCCCAGGCAAGGAATCGGCTCCGATGGTAAGTCCACGTCCCCGCGGTGGGGCTCAAAGTCAGTTCCGATCAGGCCTCCAGCTCCATGATGTTAGGCCGCAGAGCGGCCGGAGATACGATCCGGAAAACAATCGCATCTCCGGCAAGGTAATAGATTGGAAAAAAGTTTCCCCCACATAAAACAAACCAGAGAACATTAACACAAACTTTTAAAACACACTAAAAATAACACAGAAAAAGACGAAAAGGACAGACAGACGGTAGGCGAGGCAGCCATCGAGGTGCCACCCGGTGGTATAAAACTAGCATTAGTTTGCAATAAATCTGCATTAGATCTATAAAGAGGTGTATAAAATCCTGATGGGACTAGAGTGAATGCAGAGTCTTCCAACCCAGAGAGTGACGTTCTCTCCATGTTACCAACTCCATTCTACAGCGGGATTTCTACCCCAGTTTCCAGTTTATCTAATGTGTAGGAAGGAACTACAGATGCTGGTTTAAAACCGAAGATAGACACAAGAAGCAGGAGTAACTCAGCGGGTCACACAGCATCTCTGGAGAGAAGGAATAGGTGACGTTTTGGGTCGCGGCCCTGCTGAAGGACCCACTGAGTTACTCCAGCTTTTTGAGTCTATTTCCAGTTTATTTGTGTGCTTCAACAAGGATATGTATTTTTAGTGAGGGAGAGGCACTTGCTTCAGTGTTCTTTGGAGATAAATGACTGAAAAGGAAGGCAGTTAGAAAGCAGGAAACGTGGTGGCAAACTAATTAGGGAGATCTAGAAATAGTCTGCTGGCCACATTGTGGAAGTATGCTGCTGCTTGGCAGGAGACACTCAACATACTGAGAGCTCAGAAAGAACTACCTGCTTGGAACCTGGAGAAAGACAGAAAACCCTGAAAATACTCAGCAGGTTTGGCAGAATCTGCGGAGAGAGAAAGGGGTAACATTTCAGCTTTGGGAATCTGTGTCTGATTGATTGAAAGATACATCATGGAAACAGGCCCTTTGGCCCACAGAGTCCACACCGCCCATCAATCACCCGTTCACACTGGTTCTATGTTATCCCACTTTTCTATCATTGCATTCAAGGAGGCCGTTCGGTCCGTCGAGTCTGTTCTGGCTGTCGAAGCATTTCAGCAGTTCACTTCCCCCCCTCCGCACCACTTTCTCAGGCTGAGTCACACACGTGACCGCATCTCCAACCTGAATTCTCCAGACCTCTCCAACCATCTAGCAGTTTTTAGAGGGTAGACAAAAATGCTGGAGAAACTCAGCGGGTGAGGCAGCATCTATAGAGCGAAGGAAATAGGCAAAGTTTCGGGTCGAGACCCTTCTTCAGACTGATATGAGCAGCTCACCGATATTCCCATTCATTGAAAAACAATTGGTGCCTTTGAATTATTAATCTGTCAGTTAGATTGCGATCATAGAATCAGACAGCATGGAAGCAGTCCCAACTAGTCCATGCCGATCAAGATGCCCCATCCACACCTGCCAGTATTTGTCCCATATCTTTGTGAACCTTTCCTATCTACGTACCTGTCTAATGGTCTTTTAGTTTTGTTTATTGTCACATATACTGAGGTACAGCGAAAAGCTTTTGTTGCATGCTAACCAGTCTGCGGAAAGACTATACATGATTATAATCCAGCTATCCACAGTGTTCAGATATATGATAAAGGGAATAACATTTAGTGCAAGATAAAGTCCAATTAAAGATAGTTTAAGTGTCTCCAATGTTTAAATATTGTGATAGTACCTTGCTCAACTACCTCCTCTGGCAGCTCATTCCATAAACCCACCAGCCTCTGAGTGAAAAAGCTGCCTCTCAGGTTAAACCTTTCCCCTCTCACCTTAAATGTTGTCCTTTGGTTCTTGATTCCCCAACCCTGGATCAAAGACTGCACAGTTAGCGATGCCTTGACAGAGGGACTGATACAGAACCCCACTGTTGCTGCAGAAAGTGCAGGTGAGGCAGTGTATGTGGAGGCTAGAGAGAGGGCCTGGAGTGACACATGACCAATCCACAGCAACCCCCCCACCCCGGTCACGAACAATTATGCGTGTCGTGTGTGTATGTGTGCCCCCTCCCAGGTCATCGACAGGTGTGTGTTTGTCGTCGTTACCCCCAGTCAGGAACAGACAGTGATCATCAACAGATGTGTGTGTCCCTCCCCCCGGTCACGGACAGGCAGTGTCTCCGCTGTTCCGTCACTGAGACGTCTCATCTCCAGCGCTCCGCTTTGTGCTTCCACAGGGGACTGCTGGTCGGACACTATTCAGAAACACATTACCTGGAGAACGGGACGGAAGTGGTGGATTTCCCACGCCTCCAGGTAGCTCGCCCCACTTACTGAATCACTGGATTTGGAGAATTCACCTCCCGCCAGATGTTAATGCGTGTGTAATTTCTCCCAGGATCATTGTTACTACCATGGGGTCATCGAAGGCATCGCTCATTCCTCGGTCAGTGTCAGCACCTGCAATGGAATCAGGTATTTATTGTTGCGGCTACCCAGGTACGGTGACAGATTACTACCTGTATGCTACCCGACCAAATACACACTTAGAGTACATGTACATGAGTATAGTACATGTACATGGGCACATATGTGTACACGAGTTCAGCACCATACACGAGTATAGTCATACCACTCACCTGTAAAACAGGTAGAGCAAAGGGAATATACCAGCGTGCAGATGTAGTCGATATACAAGTGGGAAAGTGATCAACGCGCTGGTGGATGGTTCACTTACACCTTCGGTCATTGGTGATCAACCCACCCTCTGGCCCTCTAGGACTCCATCCACCAGCTCATGGCGATGAATCCTATCGGAAAGTCGAGGCACAGACTCGACCCCCCCCCCACTAAAAATGTAACAATGTAGGTGGGAGATCATAACCCCCTCAGCCAATACTTCCATACGCAAACTCCATAGTGAGAGAGCCCTTTAAGATGCTGCTGTGTGCTGCAGCAGTGATGTGCAATGATGCTCCCCCAGCGCCTGGTGCCTGGGTGAAAGCCCGGTGATAGTGACCCGCTCAGTACAAGGTACGAGTCGCCCGCAATGTGCGGCACTGTGCCAGAACTGATCGACAGTGAACAATAGAAATTGTCTGAAAAGAAAGCTTCATTCAGGGCATTACAGATCACGCAATGAAGCCCCCAGAGGCTGTGTGAGGCTGAACTGATTCATTGACAGAATTCTGCTCTGGATTTAAGGTGAGAGGGACCAAGTTTAAAGGAGATGTGCAGGGCAGGTTTTTTACACAGAATCGTGGGTGCCTGGAACGTGCTGCCGGGGTGATGGCGGAGCCAGATATGTTAGTGGCATTTAAGAGACTTGGTTAGGCACATGGATATGTAGGGAATGGACAGATGTGGATTATGTGATGGTATTGGCATCATTGTACTGTTCTGTGGGGCAGTACTGAACATGCTGTGAACATACTCCTGTGTTTGTGCACTCTGTGTGTAACGTGAAGAGGTGTAAGCACAACGGCTGAGGTCACTCACATCGATGGGAATGGTCCCGGCCACGTCTGCTTCCAGCTCTCACTCGCAAAACAAATCTTCCTCTTCACCTAAAACGAGCTGGGCAGTCTGTCAAGTATCACAATGTATCAAAGTATCACAATGTATCACATAAAGTATCCCTTTATCTGCAGTTCATGTACTGCTTGGTTTTGCACTGTAGGCTCTTCGGCCCTTTGTTATATACCTATCCCATTATTCCCACTGATCCTGCAATTGTTATTTTCAACCAAATGTCTGCAATCTCTATTAAATTAATTGTGATTAATTCTAGACAGTTTGTAGCAAGGCTAGTGCTTTGAAACTCCTAAACCTCCCCTTCATGTCAATATGGTGAAATTTGGCATCTTTCACAGCCACTGCAGATTTCGGTTTACATGAACTGCAGGTGCTGGGATCCTGAGCAATACACAAATTGCTGGAGGAACTCAGCGTGTTCCAGTCTGTGGAGGGGGTGGACGGGCGGTTGGTGGATGGGGATACATCATCGTTTATCCATGTTGTTTTGTGTGGTGTAGGGGGATTCTCGTGGCCGGGCCTGATGTCTACCTGATGGAGCCGCTGGCCGGCGCTGGAGCAGCGGAACACGCAGTGAACATGGAACATGCGGTGAACATGGAGCACGTGGTGAACATGGAGCACGCTGTGAACATGGAGCACGCGGTGAACATGGAACACGCGGTGAACATGGAGCACACGGTGAACATGGAACATGCGGTGAACATGGAGCAGGCGGTGTACGGGGAACACGCGGTGTATAGGCAACAGCACCTGCGGATGAAACGTGCGACATGCAACACACGCAACCTCACGCTTTATGACAATGGCCCCAAAGTAGCCGCGCTCTACCAACCTCCAGCCACGGTACTTGTCCCTTCCTCCTTCACCCAACGCCGTGACCCTGGAGTAGACACACACACCCTGCTGCTTCACTTGTTACTGGCTGCATTGTCATTGTCCTGTTCTCTCTGCAGAGATCAAGGCATCCTGCGCAACTCACCAGATACGTGGAGCTGTTCCTGGTGGTGGACAATGCTGAGGTGAGCCCATGCTGCCATTCGTGGGATTTACCGGGGCTGTCTTCAGCTGTGAGTTATGTTTAGCGTAGATATCTGGAAACCCAAAATAAAATGCAGGAGATGCTGGGCAGGTCAGGCAGCAGCTGTTGGGAGAGAAGAGCTGGTATTTCAGGCCTGACCTATCAGCACTGGTAGTTCAAAATAAATTGCTTGAAACTTTTCATCTGAACTTTTCCCAAAGTTCAGAAATAAATTATTTAAATGTGGGGTTTTTTTTTGCAAACGTCCTCATTCTGATGGAAGGACATTGAGGTGTTCTGTTAACACCTCCCTCAAGTGCTGACTGACCTGATGAGTATTTCCACCATTGATTCTCTATCCAGTAGAAATCCTGGTGGTTTCTGAGCAAATGATTGAGGTGAACTCCGACAGATGTTGTGACCTCTAGTTCTGGAGTTCCCTCCGACCCTTATAAACATCTGCAACCAATGTAGTTACAAAGGACCAGTAGGTTACACAGTGGTGCAGCGGCAGTTGCTGCCTCACAGCGCCAGGGACCCGAGTTCGATTCTGACTACAGGTGCTGTCTGTACAGAGTTTGTACGTTCTCCCTGTGACCGCGTGGGTTTTCTCCGTGCGCTCTGGTTCGCTCCCACATTCCAAAGACGTACAGATTAGTTGGCTTCGGTAAGTTGTAAAATTGTCCCTGGTGTGTAGTTAGTGTCCGGGGTGATTGCTAGTCGGCGCGGACTCGGCAGGCTGAAGGGCTTGTTTCCATGCTGTATCTCTAAAGTCTAAAAGTACAGTGAAGTGAAAGGTGGGGTGATTCAGGGACAAGTTATTGACTTCACTTGGAGTAGTTTGTGCATTTCTGGTCACCATGCTACAGGACAGGTGTGGTTGTGTCGGAGAGAGTGCGGACGAGATTCACCAGGAGTGCTTCACTGCTTTGCTGCTTTGCTCAGACTCTGGTCTTTGTGCCAGCTGTAAATCACATCAAACTGTATACGATTTACACACATCTTTAATCAGCACAGTAACTTGGCAGCATTACAAAACGAGGTGTTGTCAATTCATCCTAGCTGCTTCAACTAACGGTGCTGGGAATGGGCGTTAGTATAAATGTTATAATGGGGTGGAGCTAGTGATGCTGGCTAAGTGTGATTGATTCACATGCATCATCAATCTACACCAGCTTCCCGAACACTTAGTTTCACGTTGTTAACCAGAGTAATCTTTTTCATTTCAGTATAAAAGGTTCAACTATGACATGCTGACAATCCGGCAGCGGATGATCGAGATAGTGAATCATGTGGACAAGGTAATGTTTGTTTTACCATGACCCCTAAACCAGCTGCAAACTGGGCAAACGTGGGTTATGCAGGGAGCCCCTGCAAATGTGTTTGTTGGGGAGTGGGTGGGGGGGAGGGGGGGATTGGTTGGAAG
>JAXLNO010001301.1:75000-124643 GCA_038087875.1 Malacoraja senta
GAGATAAGGAATGGGTGACGTTTCGGGTTGAGACCCTTCATGGCGAGATTCTGCCTCAGACCCCAAGTGCACTTGTTGGACAATTTTAACAAATTAGTTTTCTTTTTGCCCTTTGTCTGATCTTTTCCTTTGCAAATGAACATAAACTCTACAGGAATCCAGGAACATATTATAAACTATCTTTTAAAAATATAATGTTAAATATAATCTTTCATGTTGGAACTTGATACAGCTTTGTTAATAGAGTTTAACACTAACCAAGTATATTAATCAGGGTCCAGCCCACATCACTGGCTAACCAGGGTTCTGGGGTGAACAAAGATTTGCTTTGGTTAACCACTGCTGAGCTCTGTATCGATGTATTCACTTCCTGTGCAAGTTACAGAGTATTTTATTTTGGTCTTGTACGCAAACATTAAGTTAAATGGCACTGTCAATGTGCAACTTGTTGCAATTAGTAAAAATCCCCATGGTGATTCATGTAATCGAGGGTCCTGATCAATTAGGGGCAGGGCTCTCCCTGCAAGGTGTTCCTGAAACCAAGCAGATACAAGGAAGCCGTGCTGAGACTCTATAGGCCGCTGGAGAATGTGAGCAGTTTTGAGCCACATATCTGAGTTTAGAAACATGAGGGGAAATCTCATTGAAACCTACTGAATAGTGAAAAGCCTGGATAGAGTGAATGTGGAGAGGATGTTTACACTAATGGGAGAGTCTAGGACCAGAGACCATAACCTCAGAATTAAAGGATGTTCCTTTTGGAAGGAGATGAGGAAGAATTTTTTTAGAGGGCGGTGAATCTGTGGAATTCATGCCACAGACGGCTGTGGAGGCCAAGTTAATGGATATTTAAAAAACAGAGATTGACAGTTTCGTGATTAGTAAAGGTGTCAAGGGTTGCGGGGAGAAGGCAGGAGAATGGAGTTGACTGGAACTGGTTGGCTGGCGATGGAATTGGAGAGGTGCCCTGTTGATGAATGAGTGGAGGAGATTTGTCAGTGTCTCCTGTTCCGTGTTTCCAGGTCCATGTTTCCTGGTCCGTGTGCCCTGGTCCGTGTGCCCTGATCCGTGTTTCCAGGTCCATGTGCCCTGATCCGTGTCACTGTTCCATGTGCCCTGATCCGTGTTTCCAGGTCCATGTGCCCTGGTCCATGTTTCCAGGTCCGTGTGCCCTGGTCCGTGTGCCGCGGCTCGTGCACCTCGTGGCGTGTCTTCTGCGTGTGATTACGTGACGTGATCTGTTGTTCCCATGCAGTTCCGTGCAGCAGGTGAGACGTGCAGAGCTGCTCACCATGACTGCGACCTCACCGACTACTGCGACGGGCAGAGCAGCCAATGCCCAGATGATGCCTTCGCCATGAACGGCTCTCCCTGCAGCGGTGGCCAGGGCTACTGCTACAACGGCCAGTGCCCCATGCATCAGCAGCAGTGCAGCGCCCTGTGGGGACCAGGTAATGCATGTGTGGGTGGGAGGCCAGCGTGGTGCATGCATCCACTCACGTGTGGACACCCCTATTTGCATGGACACTCCAGGCTGAATTATCACCCACACCCTCGTGCCGATTGACATATTGATGTGGGTTTAGTGTATTTATTGTAACGTGCACAGAAATACGATGAAACTTTGTTCTGGGTGCTATCCAATCAAATCATACTGCACATGAGTACCACAGATCCTTTTAGATTTTTAGATACAGCACAGAAACAGGCCCTTCGGCCCACCAAGTCCACGCTGACCATCAATCACTCGTTCACTAGGGAGTGGAGGATCTGAGTGGACAGCCCACGGTCAGACTGAAGGGCAGAACAGGTTTGAGGGGCTGAGTGGCCGTTTGTGCTGCTTGTGATATTGACTCTGTGCCCAGTGATAGTTGTGCCTGCTTGTGGAGGGCCAGTGAAGCAGAGACATCTGGAACCAAGGCTGGGCATGTTGGGGTTCCCGAGTGTTCACCCCAGACTGCTGCTTACACTTCATCTCGTTAACCAGTCTGGTTTGTTACATAACATTAAATGCCTTGTACTAGAAATTAAAGAAAAACATTAAAATAGAAACTAAACACATCTTTTCAATCTAAATTGGCAATAGCGAAGGGGACAGATGTGAACAATATCTGTTCAGGAGGTCGGGGTATTCCAGGTGTGGAGCAGGAGGTCTCACCTTTGACCTCGTTCCCAACCTCAATGTCGCCACGTGCATGGCCTGGTGTTGATCAGTGCCAGATGTTCTAGGACAAGGCCAGATGTTCTAGGACAGGGCCAGATGTTCTAGGCCCATGCCAGATGTTCTAGGACAGTGCCAGATATTCTAGGGCCGTGCCAGATGTTCCAGGGCAGGGCCAGATGTTCCAGGGCAGTGCCAGATGTTCTAGGACAGGGCCAGATGTTCAAAGGCAGGGCCAGATGTACCAGGGCAGGGCCAGATGTGCCAGAAAACCATCACCGATTCTTGCAGCAAGCTCCACTCCGCTGTCTCCATCTGTAACGTCGGGCTGCAGTTATGACGCTACTGAATGTGGATTATCTCCTGATGTTTACAGATGCAACAGTGGCTCCAAACCTCTGCTTCCAGCAGAATGAGATAGGAAACAAGTACCTTTATTGCAGAGCAACCAGCTACGGTCCTGAAGCCTGTCGGACAAAGTAAGCATGAAGCAGCTGGGTTGAGACAGATGTATGAAACAGCAGTAAGCATGAACCAACTACTGTGTACTAACCCCCCCCCCCCCCCAGCTGCATGCAGTTGTTGAACACTTCCATCCAATGCTCTAGTGTTTAGAGATGCAGCACATAAACAGGCCCTTTGGCTCACCGAGTCCATACTGACCAGCGATCCCCACACACTTATGCTATCCTACATACTGGGGCCAATTTACATTCATACCAAGCGAATTAGCCTACAAACCCGCATGACTTTGGAGTGTGGGAGGAAACCAGAGATCCCGGAGAAAACCCATGCGGGTCACAGGGAGAACGTTCAAACTCCACACAGACAGCACCTGTAGTCAGGATGGAACCCGGGACTCTGGTGCTGTGAGGCAGCAACTCTACTGCTGCACCACCATGCTGTCCCTGGTGCATTAACGCCGCGTCAACAACCATGCACCTGACCACTGCCTGCATGTCCCTATGCCATGATCCCATTTCAGGAAATCTTTTAAAACTGTTGACAGGAAACAAGCCTAAATTCGAGAGGTAGATTAGTTAGTGACGGAGATAACACGAGAAATCAGCATCTTCTGTAGTGTGATAATTCAAGATTTTTTTTGCAGAGACATAAAATGTGGTAAAATGCACTGTGTTGGAGGAAACAAGTTTCCCATAACTCAAGCGAAGTATGAAGTGGAACTGAACCACAACCTCCTGTGTAAGATCG
Organism: Malacoraja senta; assembly: GCA_038087875.1. Lineage (NCBI taxonomy): Eukaryota > Metazoa > Chordata > Chondrichthyes > Rajiformes > Rajidae > Malacoraja > Malacoraja senta. The sequence goes on from JAXLNO010001301.1 coordinate 78,374, forward strand.
CAACGCTGAATGACCAGAGCACTGGTGTGGCTGACCCTGGGCACGTGGCCACCGGCACCAAATGTGGAGATGAGATGGTGAGGGACTAACGGCTGGTGTCATGAGCAATCAAGGTTACGGGCCCTGGTTACAGGCCCTGGTTACAGGGCCCCAGTTACAGGCCCTGGTTACAGGCCCCAATTACAGGCCCCAATTACAGGCCCCAGTTACATGCCCCAGTTACAGGGCCCCGGTCACTGGCCCCCAATTACAGGCCCTGGCTTCAGGCCCCAGTTACAGGGCCCCGGTTACAGGGCCCCGGTTACAGGGCCCCGTCACAGGCCCCGGTTATGGGGCCCCGGTTATGGGGCCCCGGTTACAGCACGGTTACAGGCGCTGGTTACAGGCCCCACACAGGCCCCGGTTACAGGGCCCTGGTTACAGGCCCCAGTTACAGGCCGCGGTTACAGGCACTGGTTACAGGCCCCAGTTACAGGCCCTGGTTACAGGGGCTCATTACAGGAACGTTACAGGGCGGTTACACCACACTGTGTAAACTGGCTGCTGGGATTGTTTTTACTCTGGACATAACAAGTCTGATCCTGCATTAAGTGTGATCTATTTCATCAACAGGTCTGTTATGATGGTCAGTGCCAGAGTTTCCTGCTGTACGGATCACGGAATTGTTCCAGGAAATGCAACAGCCATGGGGTAGGCAGCTGGGCATCAGTACAAGCGACCGTCAGGGTTTGCTGCTATGGGGAGCTGTACCAATCCCTTCACATCCTGAAGGGTTGGAAAAAAATTCTCATTGACTAAAGGATGAGTAACAAATGATCGCGGAATGAAGATTTGTTTTTACTCCACGTCTATGATATTTTAACATGGAGTCACATAGCACGGAAACAGGCCAGTCGCACACACTGCTGACCAAGATGCCCCATCCACACCTGTCCCATTTCCCCACATCTGGCCCGTATCCACCTGAACCATTCCCATCCATGTACGTCCAAGTCTCTCTTAAATGTTGTGATAGTCCCTGCCTCAACTGCCTCCACTTCTGGCAGCTTGTTCCATACACCCACCACCCTCTTTGTGGAAAACATTGCCCCTCAGGTTCCTATTAAACCTTTCACCCTCTCACCTTCAACCTGTGTCCTCTGGTTCACTGATTCATAGACTGTGTGTGTTCACCCATTCTGTTCCCCTTGTGATTTTGTACACCTCTATAAGACATGATTCCTCTCCAAGGAATAAAGTCCCAGCCTGCTCAACCTCTCCCTATAGCTCAGGCACCTCGAGTCTCGGCAACATCCTCGTAAACGATCTCTGCACTCTATCCAGCTTGAAAATGTTTAGTATTCAATCTGCTTTCTTCAATCTTTTGGCGAATTCTCCGGGTGGAACAGGTGTTGTTGTTCTTCAGAGAGAGTGCAGGGATGTGGTGCTGCTAAAGGTCCTGGCCACTGCTCCAGCGCAGCAACAACTATGCACTGGGGAACTGCACATCGACTCTGCGGATGGGTCTGAATGTGTGCAGTGCATGGGGACATGCGCTGAGAGCAGCATGTGTGGCGTCAAGGTGCTGCGCGACTGCATAACGTGTCGGGCATTTCACACGGGGGGTTATTCTCCTCCATTTATTCCATGTTAATCCCAATGTTGCTGATTGTCTTGTTTTGAAGGTTTGCAACCACCAGGGAGACTGTCACTGTGACCCAGGCTGGGCAAAGCCAGACTGTGCCATGCGGAAGGATGGCCTACCAGGTAGGAATCCAGCCACCACTGGCTGTACCTCAACCATACGTACTATCCCTCCTAGCACTAGCTTCCCACACTCACACAAGGACTAGGCAGTCACTGTGTCATTGAGATGTACAGCATGGGAACAGGCCATTCGGCCCACCATGTGCACGCCAACCAAACTTCTAGATTAGTGCAGGTGTTAAAGATTACAGGGAGAAGGCAGGAGAATGGGAAAAGTAGATCAGCCATGATTGAATGGCAGAGTGGACTCAATGGGCTGAATGGCCTAATTCTGTTCCTATGACGGTCACCCATCGCATTAACCCCATCTTCCAGCACCTGGACCCTGGATCTCACTCCCTAGGGATTCAAGTGTTTATTGAGACACATCTTAAGCAGAGTGAGGACTCTGTTCCACCAGGCTAATGTTACCATTGACACCAGTAGTATCCTGTCATGTGGATTGTTTCATGGCTGATCGCTGTGTGACTCTGATCTTGGCACCACGTTATGAGTAGCCTGATGGGGATTCGGTATCTGACGACTGGTTCAATGCTTGAATGTGAATGGGGAGTGAAGGGGCAAACCAGCTGTTCATGGCGTAATCTGGTAACATACCAAAGAAAAATACTCCTTGCCCACTAGCTTAGTCCGTGTTGTCTCTAGCCAACGTTCAGTGAATATTTTCCCTGCTTCCCTCGTTTTTAGATGATTGGAAGTCCATCCCATGCGAAGCCGCAGTTGATTTAGTGTTGTCTTGCCACATGTGGACAGTTGCATTATGTATGTACTCGCTCTCAAGAAACACCAGCAGGTTTTGTCATGGGGCTTGGAGCTTTGAGGAATGGCATTGATCTCACACTCTGCTCTGCCTGTACAGTTTCAACAGCTGATGTGGTCAACTTGAGTTCATTTGTAGTTTTCCTTCCAGTGAGCGATGGAGTGACAATCATTGTCGTCTGGGCGTTGGTGCCTTTCTTCGTTCTACTCATTCTCATTAGTGGCGGACTTCTATATTACAAAGGATGCTTAATGAAGAAATATATCAAAAAAATGTGAGTACTGATTTGTTTCCCCAAATTATCCCCATGTTATTGGATATTTTAACAATACATAATTTACGTTTAATATCGCTCAGTAATTTGGAGATTTTGTGGACGCATGCAATTCGAAGAAGCCAGCAGTACTTTTCTGGTATTATGAATACTTAATCCAATGTATCCATTTGAAGAACATCCAGGCTCACGCGCACATTCCCACATTCCCACATCCCACAAATGGCAGCTGACTGACCTTATACCTCTTGTGTTTCTCTGCACCCCCCAGACAACATCAATGGCACAGAACTCTGCTGATCTCTGTTTTGAATGAACAGTGACTGTTCCTCTGCCGTCTTACTGGTTACAAAATCCCAAAGATCCCACCAGAACAATCTGTAATGAGCTGGGAATTGAGTTGAAACTAAAAGCTACACTTGAATTGTGATCAGAAGGCTTGGTTGAATCAGTAATAATCCAGAGATACTGAAGCAAATGTGGTCATCTTTGTTTCTCCACTCTACCAGGAGAACAAAATACATATATTGGTTTTTTTAAATCTGTGGTTAATCTACAGGAAGTGAGTTCTGAAATTAAAAGTACATGCAAACAGGAATGAAATCCATGACTAACCACTGTGGTCACATGCACTCACTTTGGTACAATTCAGTAGAAGCTTCCTTGGTACAGCGTTAGATTTATTTTATATGTGAACATTTGAGCGTCGACCTCATCTGAAATTGCACACCTTCATTCAACAAAGTTTGGGACAAAGTTGGAAATTTCCAAACAATTCCTGGGTTGGAAAGAACTGCAGATGCCGGTTTAAATCGAAGGTAGACATAAAATGCTGGAGTAACTCAGCGGGACAGGCAGCATCTCTGGAGAGAAGGAATGGGTGATGTTTCGGGTTCTTAATACCTGGGTTACTATAAATTGTTCCGGTGAGATATTGGGATTTTGCAGCCAATCAGGTTGTATGGGCTTAGTCATCCAAAATGGACATTGATGGAATTCTGGCCTATCAGGGTGTGGAACCTCAGGGTAGGGGGGGGGGGGGGGGTCGTACAGAGACACGTCAAGGCTGTGATATTGTGCTCAAGAGCCTGAGGCATGTACACTGCTGTTTTCATGCCTGACTCTGCAGGTAGACCCCAGAGCCTGTAAACCCTCCAGAACACAGCACGCCCCGTCCGTTTGTCCTTTGTCCTGTAGAAGCTGCTGATTGTTACTTGGTTTCTGCGTGCCTGTAGCAGCAATTCTGATCAATCCAGTTGGCAACAGCTCTCCACTCTACAATGGTGCTTCCTCTTCACTGGTAATTACTGAGCAGAAATCAAACACGTCTATTGCTTTTCACCATTCACCTTTGTTCAGCAAAATGGTAAGATGGTTATAGTTCACATAAAAGTTAGTGTACATTTTGATATTGAGATAGGAATCTGAGAATAGCATTTATTACCTTTTTATTTATTGATTAAAGTTTCTTCTCAAATAGCCAGAAGTGCTTGGCTTTTAAAACATGATCTAAATCTTTTCAAGAGCCTTCTTTAAGATGGAGTTGAAATCGTGTGATGGGTAGGGGTTGAATTTGTCCTTTTTGCTGAAATAGGAAGTAATCATCTGACCTTTGTAACATAAGATAGACACAAAATGCTGGAGTAACTCAGCGGGATAGGCAGCATCTCTGGAGAGAAGGAATGGGTGATATTTCGGGTCAAGACCCTTCTTCAGCCCCTTGTAACATGATTGGGGTTGTGTTACAATGTTAATACTTGGAGGAATATTGCAGTAGGTGCAATATCTTTGCTCTAAACGTTGTATCCTTTCTCCTTTATCTGTGTACTGTGGACAGCTTGATTGTAATCATGTGTAGTCTTTTCTTTGGCCGGATAGTACACAAGCTTTTCACTGTACCTCTGCACATGTGACAATAGTAAACTAGTCAATGTAGAGAAGATATTCTGGTGGAATCGCCAGTCAGGCTGTACGGTACAACTTGGGGAATGAAGGAGGTGACCACTTTGGGGTTGTATGTGAGACCCCAGTAGTCAGCATTTGGAGGAGGAGCCATGTGGAGGGTGCAGATAGCTGTATGAATGACGGGGGGTGTGGTGGGTAGGGGCAACATCTGGGAGACAGGGCAGACTGTACCCCTCCCCTCTGTTGCCCACCAAATCCAGCTGCTGCTCTCGTGCAGGGGAATGTCACCACTCAGCTTGAACAAGAACTTTGGTGCACATTTCACACACTTATATTACAATTTAAAATGTAAAGGTTAATTTCTATTACTTAAGGTGTTTTGGTAAATCTATATTTACTAAATTTACAAACAGCACAGTGGATTCACAAACTGCAACTTGTAGAGCTGCTGCCTCACAGCGCCTGAGGAATGGGTTCGAATCTGATCCTCCAGGTGCTCTGGTTTCCTCCCAAAGAAGTGCAGGTTTGTAGGTCAATTATTCTCTGTAAATTGCCCCCAGTGTATAGTGAGTGGACAAGAAAGTAGGATAACATAGAACCAATGTGAACAGGTGTTTGGAGGTTAGCATGCACATGGTGGGCTGAAGAGCCAGTTCCCATGCTGTATCTCTAAACTATAGATAATTTGTAAACGATTTGCAACTTTGTGAGCTGCTTCACCATGTCTGACTATCAGACACCAATGTTGGTAAGGCTGTGGAATGTTGTGGGTGGTCTGGGCCCCAGACCCCAGGCTGGGTCTCCAGTGACAGACCTCCCTCTGCAGGATAACCTGCAGGGAGTGTGGCAGGACCTACAGCCATCGCCACCATTAGAGACAGCGAGCTACTGTCATTCCACAAGAGGCTGAGACTTGTTACTGTGGCAGATGCTAGAGTTACAGCTGCTGACTGAATGACTTTAAATGTTAGGAATAACGTCTCTGTTTCATTGCAGACCAATAAAGTTCAGTTCGTGTGGTTTGACAAACCCCATGTTTGTGGATGGAAAGGGCAGGAGTGGCTCCAAGGCCGTGCTCCCAAACAGCCGGAGAACTCCTGTCAGACATGCACTGCTGGCTGCATCCAGAGAAGACAAGCCCCTACAGATCATGGTCATGCCCAGCCGCCCAGCTCCTCCGGTAAACACACCAGACTGTTCCCATCGTGGCCAGTCTCATCTCATTGCAGTACGCCTGCATGTGCTTGCTCTACACTGAACCTGTACATTGCCAATGAGCCCAGTGTTTCTGATGGGGCAGATGATGAGCAACCATCTTGAGCCACTGCATCTCACCTGCTGAAGGTACCTCCTTGCACTGGTGGTAGACACAAAATGCTTGAGTAACTCAGCGGGACAGGCAGCATCTCTGGAGAGAAGGAATAGGTGACTTTCAGGTCGAGACCCTGCTTTAGACTGATGTCGGGAGGGGGGGGAGGCTGGAAAAAGATGAAAAGTGGGCGGAGACAGTCAGACTTGCAGGAGAACTGGGAAGGGGAGGGGAAGGGCTATCTGAAATTAGAGGTCAATGTTCATACCGCTGGGGTGTAAGCTACCCAAGCGAAGTATGAGGTGCTGTTCCTCCAATTTGCACTGGGCCTCACTTATCAGATTATTATATTAATTATCAGAGGGGCTGGTTGGCAATATGCAAACAACATCTAAATATCTTAAATTATTAAAATACATAACATTTTCAATAGTAAAACTTATTGACAGAGTTTTATGTACAAATGTCACCCAAATAGTTTAATTTTTGTTTTATTTCCATGTAGCCTCCAAAACCAGTCGTGGGCAAGACCCTTTCCTCACACACTGCAGCAAAGTCATTGCAGGTAAAATATTTTCGCATAGACGCTCGTGAATTTATCACAAATACATAGCAGCTATTACTTTGCATTAATGCGATATATTCAGTTTATCAAATAATGTGACGTCACTCATATTTGTCAAATCTGCATCTGCTATTACTTGAAAATTAAAATGCCCCAACCACTTCATAGAAATGTCAGAAATACTGAGAAATACTTCAGGAGAATATCAGAACTTCACTACTTTGGGTATCGGATATAAACTGCTTGTTTTCACTTGAATAGTTGGTTTGGACGTCAGTGAGATTAGTCATGGCCAGTTCACTGTTCTTAATTAATTTAAGTGAACATTAGACCATAAACCTTTAATCACATATAATGGATCATAAATGCTGGTTCACTGCTAGTGGTTTAAGTAGCTATGAGATGTGAGATCTTCACCTGCCAAAGCTCCACCCAAATGATTGGAGCTTCCCTCTCGTAGAAGAGCACAGGAACAGGTCCTTCGGTCCACAATGTCTGTGCCATCCATGATGCCAAGATAAACTAATCCCTTCTGCTTCATTATGGTCTCCATCTCTCCATCCCTTACCCTATCACATGCCAGTCTTTGATCAGAAGAAGCACAAGGGTGGCACAGTGGTAGAGTTGCTGCCTTACAGAGCCAAAGATCCAGGTTTGATCCTAACTACAGGTGCTGTCTGTATGGAGTTTGTACATTCTCCCTGTGACCATGTGGGTTTCCTCTGGGTGCTCTGGTTTTCTCCCACATTCCAAAGACATGGTTTCTGTAAATTGTCCCTAGTGTGTAGGATAGAACTAGTGTACGGATGATCACTGATTGGCGTGGACTCGGTGGGTGGAAGGGCTTGTTTCCACTCTGTATCACTAAACCAAAGTGGTGTTGTTCACACTTTATGAGTTCCTCAATCTACCCAGGTTGTGAAACCACCTCTGGCTGGAACCCCACCCTGACCAGAACCACAATATGCATCAGCTCGCAACAACTGTGCTTCAAACTGTGCTCGCAATACTCAGCATTGTAGAATCGTAAAGCAGGCAAATAGGTAGCCTGCACCAATCTTTACTAGTCTATTTGTACTTGTCCTAACTTATCCCATTTTGTGTTCGCCCCTCATGCCTATTAATTTCTCCCCCCGCCCCCACCTCCCCTCCCATGTTCTACCACATACAGGGCATGATTAGTAAGTTTGCAGACGACACTAAAATAGGTGGTATTGTACATAGTGAAGGTGGTTATCTAAAGTCGGCAAGTGGGCTGAGGAATGGAGTTGAATGTACGTAAGTGTGAGGTGTTGCATTTGGGGAAGTTAAACCAAAAGACAGAACCTTCACAATAAATAGTAGGGCCCTGGGAAGTGTTTGTAGAGCAGAAGGATCTGGGAGTGCAGGCACATAGTTCCTTCAATGTGGTGCCATAGGTAGATAGGGTGGTAAACAAGGATTTTAGTGCATTGGCCTTCAGCAGACAAGGTGCTGAGTACAGAGGTTGTGATGTTAGGTTACAGTTGTACAAAACGTTGGTGGGCCCACTGACTCTGAGTCAATGACCAGGAGTAATTTGCAATGATCAATGAACTTACAACCTGCACATCAATGGAATATGGGAGGAAAGCCATGCAGTCGCAGGGAGAGCGTGCAAACTCCAAACAGATAGCGCCCAAGATCAGGATTGAACCTGGAGGCTGGAGCTGAGGCAGTAGGTTTCCCAACCGGAAGACGGCTGCCATGCCATTGGAACATGCGGAACCATGTGGATGGTTCAAGAGTCTGACTGAAGGCTCCAGTACTGCACCTGCCATCATATGGGTGCACGCAGGTCCAATGGCCTTTACGTGATCAATTGTTGTAAATCTTTTGGATTCTGAAATGGTAAAAGGAATATAAATCTTTCTTTTCCTAACCCTAGCATCGAATGGTGAAACCAAGTGCCCCGCCTCCAATGCCACCATCTAAACCACCTCTGCAGCTACATGCATTGGTGAGTCTGCAATGTCATGCCTATTTATTTCATGATGCTTCCTCATTAGGCTGCAAATGTTTGATGGATAAAGGGCAAGAATAACATTGGGAATATTCAGAGTCTTGTGCATATGAAGTATATCAGCAGGCATGGCTAGTTTGAAACAGTGTTATTTATCCATTCTTAAATATGAGATTATGGTAGGAAGCAGCAACACTTTTTAAATGCTAGATAATGGATTGATTCACTGCATTTGTTAATGCTTCGTACAAATGCAGCAGTAATTTATGGTCAGGGCAGGTGGGTGGTGAAATGAAAACCCAGCAGTGATTGTCCAGGCTGCCTGCTTTGCAAAAATGTCATCTGAGTTGAGGATTAGTCAAAGGAATGGTTGATGCTGTGAGAGCAACTGGAATATAATCTGCCACAGGAGGCTAAACCTGCACAAATTAATCAGCATAAGTGTTATTGATTCAGATTCTGGCTTTAATTTGAAAACAGTTTTATTTCCACTTTTATTCTTCTCGATCCAATCAATCATGGGCGGCGCAGTTAAGAGTTGCTGCCAAACAGCGCCAGAGACCCGGATTCGATCCTGACCTCCAGTACTTTCTGTGTGGAGTTTGCACGTTTTTCCTGTGGCTGCATGGGTTTTCTCCGGGTGCTCTGGGTTCTTCCCAGATCCCAAAGACGTGCATGTTTGTAGGTTAATTGGCCTTCTGTAAATCTACCCATGTGTAGAGAGAGGGAGAGAAAGTGAGGGAACATAGAACTGTTTCTGGGTACTTTTTATTTTGATGCACCAATCTTATTATAGTTTCAGCTTAAAAAGTGCAGTACAACCACTTTATGGTTGTACACAGATGATCTGTCAATGTAAACTGCAAGATGTTAATGCAGTTAAGTCCAAAATACTTTTGCAAACAAGTTTTTTCCTTCCCACCAGGCGCGGCCGCCACCACCGCCATCTAAACCACTGCCGGAACTCAAGGCTAAGCCAGTAAGTGTTGCTTGTCCCTCTCCACCATTCCCTCGCTTTCACCCATTCGCAGTGCAATAACCTGACCTGTCGTCAGAGATAGATGACAGGAGCTACCCTGCTGCTGACGGGCTGAAGGGCCTGTTTCTGTGCTGTCACTTATTCCAAATAACCCTGAGTCACATGAAACTCTGAAACCACTCGAGTGATTTGCATTCAGTGGTGACAAAGTTTAGTTTCTTGAATCAATCATTATAGAGAAATCCAGGCAGGTTTTCTCCAACTGTTCCCTGAATCCTTGCAAAGAAAAAGAAACTGTGTGGAGGTGTACACTGTCTTTGTAAATCTGTACACTTATGCAAATAATCTTAAACATGTACATAAAACCTACTTGGGTATGTAACTGTGTAGGAATATCTCCAAGCAATTGTGTGTGAATTTGTTCTTTAATAACCAGTTATTAAAATTGTTATCTGAGCAAGAGAGATATAGAGTTTCTAATGAAATATTGCTGACAAAGTACTTTGTATGAAGTGTAACTGATCTAATCATCAGAGAGCAGAAGGAAGTGGTAAAGTTGAGCTGTTGTTTTTCAGGTGGTGAAGCTCAGGACCTTGCCTGCACTTCCCCCCGCCACACCATGCAGACCAACAGCGGTAAGCCTCAGACTACCACTGCAGTACCAGCACTAACTAACCAAGCTTGGGCAGGGTCTGTCCATCTAGGCTGGCCCAGTGTGAAGCCTAGAGCCGTCTCACCTTATCGCATGCTGTTTCACTGCTCCCTGTTTACTGCAGAATTTTTAAACTGATATTTAAAGCTAGTAAGAGTGGTGAGACAATCCAATGTTCAGTCTGTGACAATGGTTGGTGTCATTTTGAGAAGAGTAGCCCAGCAAAGTAATCCCAACAAAATGTGGAAACAAGCAATGCAGATGCTGGTTTACCAAGGAAAGACACAAAGTGCTGGAGTAACTCAGTGGGTCACGCAGCATCCCTGGATAGGTGACCTTTTGGGTTAGGACCCTCCATCAGACTGATCTAGTTGCTGATTCTCCTCAAGAAGAGAAGCTCTTCACTGCCAATTAACCCATTTGCCCATCTATGGGATGTGGCAGAAACCCATGTGATCACGTGTGGAACATGTCAGCACTCACCTTATGATCCCACTTTACTCCCTGGAGCTGAGACAACAGCACAAAGAGGGAAATGTTACTCACATCAGTGGATAATGTGGAGCACTTTTGTGGTGGCCTGGTGGGCGCAGCTGCTGCCTTACAACACCAGAGACCCGGGTTCAATCCTGACCACGGGTGCTGTTTGTACAGCGTTTGCATGTTCTCCCTGTGACTGCACGGGTTTTCTTCAGGTGCACTAGTTTCCTCCCACACTCCAGAGACGTGCGGGTTTGCAGGTTAATTGGCTTTTGTAAAGTTGTCGCGAGTGTGCAGGACAGTTAGTGTACGGGGTCACCGTTGGTTGGCGCAGACTCAGTGAGCTGAAGGGCATCGTTTCCATGCTGTATCTCTGACATCTAAAATTAAATGTAACATTAAGTGTCATTGTGACTAAACAGTTGAATTTTGATCTTGCTAGGTTGGTTTCAAGCCAAAAGTTGCCTTAAAGCCACCAAATCAGCACAGATGAAGAGGAACGGTGTAGCAACATCACTGCACTACAGAGGCACAGATGTGGAGCCATTACATCAGGGGGAAGATAAAAATATATTTTGGTTTCTTGTCATATTAATTCATACAGTGATCAGTGGTAACTCAAAATCCTCAATACAAAAATACTCTGTCGAGTTTAAAATAACAGAGGACACAATATCTGCACGGATGCTGCTGTACTCACACTCTGGTACTTACTAAAGATATCTTGCCTGTGTTTTTTTAACTGAGATAAATTAAAGTGTTTCTGCTGCAAACAGTGGGATGCAGTTTGTGAAGTGGCCCTTCTGCTAAAACAGATTACTTTGGGGGGAAAAACAAAATGACAATGATAAATTGAATAAAATATTTCAATTGTACTTCTTGATTTAATCTTGTAGAAAGTTCTAAGCTTGGGTGTCAATGAGGAAGCACGTTCTCCAGAGATTTTGTTCTTGAGCAATGTTGCATTCAGTTGCATCATAGAGTTGGAATTGCTCCAACCTAAGGGACCTCTCTACACCCCAGTAACCAAGGCTGGTGTTGGATGACAGAGTGAAAGGAAGGGCTGGTTATGGGACACTGAAGCCTAGCTTCTATCTGATAGTTCAACACTTCAGTCAGATTGGCAATAACTGTAGCTGCTGTTGGACTGCTACTTAGATGCTAGGACATGAGTTCAAGGGGAAGATAAATGTAATTAAAAGCTAGTATTAGGGACCAACTGCTGGGTATCACTGTTCATAAGTCGTAGGAGCAGAATTAGGCCATTCGGCCCATCGAGTCTACTCCGTCATAAGAATGGACTCGCTGATGTTCCTTGGTGCAGGAAATCTGCTGTTTTTTTAGCTAACTGGGCTAACCTGCCTGCGGTTTACGGTTACCTCTTCACTCTGAGGTGACTTGGCCAGAGTCAGCAAGCAGGATCAATAAATGCTGGCATTGCCCATTGCTCGCATCCTGAGGATATATACACAAAATGCAGAGCTCGGGGCTGCAATTTTAAACCTGGCACCAGCCACCCGATCCTGTGAATTAGTATTCAATGGTCCATCTCCTCACAGAACTTGCTACACCATGCCTGTATTATGTGAATGTGTTGGAAGGAACTGCAGGCACAGGTTTAAACTGAAGATAGACACAACATGCTGGAGTAACTCAGCAGGTCAGACAGCATCTCTGAAGAAAAGGAATGGTGAAGAAGGGTCTCGACCCGAAACGTCACCCATTCCTTCTCTCCAAAGATGCTGCCTGTCCCACTGAGTTACTCCAGCATTTTGCGTCTATCTTCAATGTTATGTTCCTTGTTGAAATTGCCCCATTATATTTATAAATATTAAAATGATGTTTGGACAACTATTCCATGTACAAATATGACGTTCTGCTCACCTTGGTTTGATGAAACGTTTACCAAAGGTTCAAAGGTATTTTATTGTCACGTACCAATTAAGGTACAGTGAAGCTCAATTTACCAATGATTGGTGAGTAAACACAGAGCAGATGCAGCCAGGATTTCCATCTTTTCACTCGGCAACTTTATACAAATCAGTCAGGACAAATGCTTTAAATATGAAAGGAATTGTGGGAATAAGGTGTAATGGTAATTTAACCCATGTTAACTGTCAGAACTTCCTCTGTAACGAACATGTATTTTACCTGCTTCAGTTCCCATGTTTGTTTTTGGAAGAGGAATAGTTAAAATCCAAATTGCTGCCTGTTGCAGTTCTGCCTTAGGTCTGCATTCATAATCAAGCACACAGACCAAGTGCAATAGTCAACATAATATCAGGAGTGTTCACCTTGGTAGCTGGCGCAAATACCATGAATTGAAGTTGTACTTGAATCTAATTATTAATTTAAATACAGTTTATAGAGAAAAATTATGTTGAACTACTGTTGTTTGTGGGGCTAGCTAATGGGGTATGTGGAAATCTTTTTTTATGATATTTATTCCTTTTAAAAGGTATGGGTAGGACAAGCTTCAAATAATTCGCTTTATTTGAATCGCCTCAGATATTTTTTATAATTCTAATTTGCAAGTGAATATCTATCTAATTTTATTGGTAATATTTATGGCAGATTCCTGTTGCAATGAAATGTAATTTTTTAACTCTCCCACTATTTTAATCAATGCCAAGCATCTGCCCCATTTCCAGATTAATCTGATTCTATCATTTGGTGAATCGCAACATGTTTAATTGATCTTTGGTATTCGAATTGAACTCCATTGTGCCTATTTCACGGATATTTCCGTAAATTGTATGCACTTTTTCAGCTGGCCTGAACAATTGTTTCAGTGTGAAATGGGTTATTTATTTTCTTTTAGCAAATAAATCTGTATTTTAATGCAATAAGATATTGCACTTTGTTTGGGGGTGCCTATTGTTCTTGTTCATCTGTTTGCCTCAAGTACAGAAGTCAAATTGGACCAAAACTGCTGATGTGGTTATTTTAAAACTATGCCATTAAAAAAAAAGAACTTAGTATTAATGAGCAGAATTTAAAAATCATGTTGTAAGTTGTGTATGTCTTTGGATTTTAAAATGCAGAAGCTCGATTAACTTTCCATTTCACAGTCATTAATTGTAGTCACATTGATACTACTTATATTGAATTCAGTCATGCTGTTTGGGAGTGTTGGTGTACCGTATTGTACAACTTCCATCAGAACCAAAAGCAACGGTTCTGGCCAGGATTCTAAATTACAAAAATATGTCAGCATCACCGTCCTTCCTGTAAGATGCCACTTGCAATGAGGTGAAGTTGCAAAGGTACCAGTAGCTTTTTGGACCATTGGGCAACTGGACAATCTTTGTATGGTCCAAACTATCTTGGAACATCTACCATGTGGATATCAGAATATAAATTAATTCAGCAATGGTGAAATTGTTCGGGAGCAGTTCTCTTCAGAAAGAGCACAGATTTATGAATCCCTGAACACATACAAGAGTTCAGTTGTATAGTATACATGTAGCAAATAGAACAACATGTTATACCTTGATCCATAGCTTACCCCCCATCTGAAGTGAGGAGACCCCCTAGCATCCTTACAGAAAGGTTAATTGCTCTTCCCAGGTGTAGTGTTGCTGACTATTTCCTGACCAAGTGTTTGTTTCTTTTGCTGGGGGATGATTTGATTGTGTGATGCTTTTGTTTCTTTTAATCATCCAGATGTTCTCCTTTGTTAAAGCATTGGCAGTGAGGAATGGAGGACATTCCATTTCACTCATTCTGAATTTGGAAATGTGTAGGTGGGACATAGATTGCTTGGTTAAAATTTGGGGGGATAGATTTGAGTGATTCACTTTGTTGTTATCTGTTACTCACCAGGAATATGACTGCAGAATGGGGATAAAAAAGCAACAGGTGCTGGTAGGAGGGGTTAGAATGAACAAACCACCCTCAAGATGGCACCTGCTGAAAAATAACTAGGGATTATAAACCCCAGATATTTTAATTAAAAACCTACGCAATGTTATGGTGAGGTTTCTGCTGAGTGAGATGTTTGAGGGTGTTGCCACGGTGCTGTTTGGTGCAGACCACACTTTACCAACCCACAATCTCTATCATATAGGACAAGGGCAGCTACAGGGTAGGAACTACCACCTGGAAGTTGCCTTCAAAGCCCACACCACCCTAACATGGAAATATAACACCATCCCTTCATTGTGCAGGAAGGAACTACAGATGCTGATTTAAAACGAAAATAGACACAAAAGGCTGGAGTAACTCAGTGGGACAGACTGCATCAAAATGAATGGGTCTGAAGAAGGGTTTCGACCCGAAACGTCACCTATTCCTTTTTTCCAGAGATACTGTCTGACCTGCTGAGTTACTCCAACTTTTTGTCTACCATTCCTTCACTGTTACTGGTTCAAAATCCTTGACCTCTCTGCCGAACACATTTGTGGGGGTGGGGCATTATTGATGGAGCAGTGAGAGAGAGTGGGCATAACTTCAAGGTGGGCATCGTTTGATGAGATTTCGCAGTAGAGCAGTGAAACGGAGACTAAAACGACACAGGTGCTGAAATCTTGCATTGGGCACAAAGTGCTGGAGGAACTCAGCGGGCCAGGCAGCACCTATGGAGGGAATAAACTGAGTTACTCCAGCATTTTGTGTCTGTCTTCGGTGTAAACCATCATTGCATTTCCTTCTTGCAGAGTTCAGGATTCCTGCACCTGCAGCCTGCAGGAACTCTGCGGGTCGAGCAGCATCTTGAAGGTGGCAGGGTGGTGCAGCTGTCTTTGTTCCTGTGTATAAACGCCATGCAGGCAGAGTGTGCAGATGAGGGAGGGTGAGTCGGCAGGAACTGCAGATGCTGCTGGTTTGCACGGAGCCTGGAAGCTGGGTGTTGGAAGCTGGAGTAAGTGAGCGAGACAGCGGTGCGGACAGGGGGGTCTGAATGCGCGCACTGACGCCGCTCCCACACCGTAGCCGCCGTAACCAGGCAACGGGACGCGGCAGCGACAGCTGCTCCAGACAACAGCAGCGGCCCCTCGGCCCGTCTACAGCACCTGCCCCCCTCACCCCGGGACCCCCTCACCCGCCCCGGCTCCAGGCTGCAGTCCCGGACCCCCTGAGCCCAACCAACAGGTCCCAGGCCTCAGTCCCCAGGCCCCAGTCCCCAGGCCTCAGTCCCCAGGCCCCAGTCCCCAGGCCCCAGTCCCCAGGCCTCAGTCCCCAGGCCCCAGTCTCGGGCCCCAGTCTCGGGCCCCAATCCCCAGCCCCCAGGCCTCAGTCCCCAGGCCCCAGTCCCCAGCCCCCAGTCTCGGGTCCCAGGTCCCAGGCCCCAGTCCCCAGTCCCCAGGCCTCAGTCCCCAGGCCCCAGTCTCGGGTCCCAGGTCCCAGGCCTCAGTCCCCAGGCCCCAGTCCCCAGGCCTCAGTCCCCAGGCCCCAGTCTCGGGCCCCAGTCTCGGGCCCCAATCCCCAGCCCCCAGGCCTCAGTCCCCAGGCCCCAGTCCCCAGCCCCCAGTCTCGGGTCCCAGGTCCCAGGCCTCAGTCCCCAGGCCCCAGTCCCCAGGCCCCAGTCCCCAGGCCTCAGTCCCCAGTCCCCAGGCCCCAGTCCCCAGGCCCCAGTCCCCAGGCCTCAGTCCCCAGGCCTCAGTCCCCAGGCCTCAGTCTCGGGCCCCAGTCCCAGGCCCCAGCCCCCAGGCCCCAGGTCCCAGTCCCCAGGCCTCAGTCCCCAGGCCCCAGTCTCGGGCCCCAGGCCCCAGTCCCCAGCCCCCAGGCCTCAGTCCCCAGGCCCCAGGTCCCAGTCCCCAGTCCCCAGGTCCCAGCCCCAGGCCCCAGGCCCCAGTCCCAGCCCCCGTCCTCGGGCCCCGGGCCCCGCCATGCCGCTGTCTCAGGCCGCGCTACACACGGTCTACGCCTGGATCGACCAGGTGCCTCTGTCACGGCCCAAACGCTGCATCGCGCGGGACTTCAGCGACGGAGGTGTGGCTGGAGAGCGGTGCAGTAACAGCGGGTCGGGCAGCGTCTCCGGAGAGAGAGAATGGGCGACGTTTCTGGTCGACACCCTTCTTTAGACAGAGTCAGGGGAGAGGGAAACGAGCGGTTATAGACGGTGATGTGGAGAGATATAGAACAAATGAAGGAAAGATATACAAAAAGTAACGATGATCAAGGAAAGATGGAGCCCACAACGGTCCATTGTTGGCTGTGGGGAGGGTGATAACGAGTTATACAGACAATGAAACTCAACAGGAAGACAGTAAAACTAGTATAACAACTCGGAATGTGGAGGGACGGAGAGAGGGGGATTCAAGGGTTACAAAATTAGATAGATTAATATTCATACCGCTGTCCAAGCAAAAGATGAGATGCTGCTCCTCCAATTTGCATTTGGCCTCATTCTGACAATGGAGGAGGCCCAGGACAGAAAGGTCAGTGTGGGAATGGGAGGGGAAGATCGGCCCAGCTCTACCTTGCTTGTGACACCAGGCTCACCATGTGGTTGACTCAAATGCCTTCTGAAATGGTCTATCAAGCCGTTCAGTTCAAAAGTAATTAGAGATAGGCAGGAAGAGCTACTACTGTCCAAATTCCAATCTGTAAAAGCATAAATAAGGGCCTTTAATTGGGTACATTCTTGGTAAACCAGCCAAGCTGTGATAGGGCCACCTTCTGTTCACCATCTCATTGTTATAGCCATGCATAGGTTTTTAATGATTTGCATATGAAAAGCACAAGATACAATGGGAGATAGATTTATGGGTGCGCTGATTATATTGGATCTTGTCTGTAGACTGCACAGTTTGGAATATTGTAGCCATAGTAACTCTGATTTATCCGGTGCATCTTAGGTAAATCATTCCTAGTAATCATCTTTTGTGTGAAGAAATGGATTTATACTGTTTTGAGTGTGATAACTTTATAAAACAAGCTTTGACAAAAGTGTTGATAAACTTGGCTTATGAACCGTCTGGTAACAGACCATTCATTGCTATTGATTATTGTAAATCAAATATCAATTAATTTCCTTTTTTACTCTTTAGTTATGGTTGCAGAAGTGGTGAAGCACTTTTTGCCCAGACTGATAGAACTGCACAACTATATCCCAGCAAATGCTACCCAGCAAAAACTAAGTAACTGGCAGTTATTAAACAGGCAAGTGCACTGATAATTAACAGTCTGAAGAAGGGTCTCGGCCCGAAATGTCACCCATTCCATCTCTCCAGAGATCCTGCCTGTCCCTTGGTTAAATCCCTCCCTACCTATGTTCAAGACACCTCAGACACTCTCCGTCGTCTCCGCGCATATCATTCTCTAGGCCCCCATCCTCTCATCTTCACCATGGACGTCCAGTCACTCTACACCTCCATCCCCTACCAGGATGGTCTCAAAGCCCTCCGGTTCTTCCTCGACCGGAGAAGCAACCTATACCCGTCCACTGATACTCTCCTCCGCCTAGCGGAGTTGGTCCTTACCCTCAATAACTTCTTGTTTGACTCCTCCCATTTCCTCCAAACACAAGGCGTAGCTATGGGCACGCGCATGGGCCCCAGCTACGCCTGCCTCTTTGTCGGGTACGTAGAACAATCCTTGTTCGAGGCGTACCAGGGCCCCATCTCCGACCTCTACCTCCGCTACATCGACGATTGCTTTGGTGCTACCTCCTGCACCCACACACAACTGACTGACTTCATCCGCTTCATCACTAACTTCCATCCGGCACTCAAATACACCTGGACCATTTCCGACACTTCCCTACCATTCCTTGACCTCACTATCTCCATCGCAGGTGATAGACCTTTGACCGACATCCACTATAAACCCACTGACTCCCATGGCTATCTAGACCACTCTTCTTCCCACCCTGCTTCCTGTAAGGACTCCATCCCCTATTCCCAATTCCTCCGTCTACGCCACATCTGCTCCCAGGATGAGGTGTTCCACACCAGGGCATCGGAAATGTCCTCATTCTTCAGGGAACGGGGGTTCCCCTCCCCTACTATAGATGAGGATTGCAACAGGGTCTCTTCCATACCCCGTAACACTGCTCTCTCTCCCCATCCCCCCACTCGCAACAAGGGCAGAGTCCCCCTAGTCCTCACCTTTCACCCCACTAGCCGTCACATACAACAAGTGATCCTCCGTCAGTTTCGCTACCTCCAACGTGACCCCACCACTCGCCACATCTTCCCATCTCCCTCCCTGTCTGCCTTCCGCAAAGACCACTCCCTCCATAACCCCCTTGTCAATTCTTCCCTTCCCTCCCGCACCACCCCCTCCCCGGGTACTTTCCCTTGCAACCGCAAGAGATGCTACACTTGTGTAGATGTCAGCTGATCTACATCGGTGAGACCAAGCGTAGGCTTGGCGATCGTTTCGCCGAACACCTCCGCTCGGTCCGCATTAACCAACCTGACCTCCCGGTGGCTCAGCACTTCAACTCCCCCTCCCATTCCGTATCCGACCTCTCTGTCCTGGGCCCCCTCCATGGCCAGAGTGAGCACCACCGGAAATTGGAGGAGCAGCACCTCATATTCAACTTGGGGAGTCTGCATCCTGGTTGCATGAACATTGAATTCTCACAATTCTGTTAGCCCTTGCTGTCTCCTCCCCTTCCCAGCTCTCCCTCAGCCCTCAGGCTCCTCCTCCTCCTTTTTCCTTTCTTCTCCCCGCCCCCTCCCACCCCCCATCAGTCTGAAGAAGGGTTTCGGCCCTAAACGTTGCCTATTTCCTTCGCTCCATAGATGCTGCTGCACTCGCTGAGTTTCTCCAGCATTTTTGTGTACCTGGGATTTTCCAGCATCTGCAGTTCCTTCTTAAACATCCTGCCTGTCCCGCTGAGTTACTCCAGCATGACTGATAATTCACACTTTGCTGTCTGCTACAAACTGGTTTTGCTTTGCAGCGGGCCCACCATTTTGGCCTTTCCAATTGAACATACTGAAAAGAAAAGAAAAATAAGTTGGAATTAGTGGTGGCAGAATTTTGAACCCACTGTAAAACATTTCTTTGGTAAATATAACGAAGAAATAATTTGTGATACAATGACTGTTGATTGGCCATTGCTCAGAGGCAGTGCGATCTACAGGGTAATGAAATGACTCATTGGTGAAGCCATTGTCCAGGCAGCCTCCAGCAAAGTAACCGATGCAATCCTGAGGGCTTTGGGTTTCTTGTGGATGACTTTATATTGGCATCTGCTCAGTTTGCTTCCTGTTATCTTAACCATCCCTCCACATTCATAAGTTCATAAGTTCTAGGAGCAGAATTAGGCCATTCGGCCCAACAATTCTACTCCACCATTCAATCATCATGGCTGATCTATCTCTCCCTCTCACCCCCATTCTCCTGCCTTCTCCCCATAACCCCTGACACACATACTAATCAAGAATCTGTCAATCTCCGCCTTAAAAATACCCATTGACTTGGCCTCCACAGCCGTCTGTGGCAATGAATTCCACAGATTCACCACCCTCTGGCTGAAGACATTGCCTGATTCAACCAACAAGGGAGAACTTGGACCCTCATTTCAGTGTTTTGGTGGCACTTTGCCATTAGTCAATGTGATAGTTGCCGTGTGATGGGCGACTGGCAAAGTTACCCCGTAAAGCATGAAAGAGGACGTCCTAATGAAGGAATCACCAATGCGTGTGCGCCTCCTGTGTGTGTGGCTATGTGGTTTGATTGTGCAGAGAGTTGTTGATCACTAAAGTGAACGGCAGAAAGCTGGTGGTCATGGTCAGCAAGGCAACCACAGTTGCCAACGGCCGAAGCTCTTGAATCTCTCCTCAAAACCTCTCTGGTTCTTGAACTTTCTTCCCCCTTTTATTGCTGACTGCTTTAAGGATAACTGTAAAGTCTATCTCTTACTGCCTAAAGGTAATTTTTCATCTGATTGCAGGGGCTCCATGCAGCAGATATTCCACAAGTATATCAATATAAAGTTACTGCCCCATTTTTGTTTATTATTCATTTGTGACCTTTGGCATCCCAGTGTTCATGGTGGGTCCACAGTGAGATGATGGTCTGCTGTGCTGTCCACATACCAGAAACATGTCCTCATGCTGTCCACATACCAGAAACATGTCCTCATGCTCTCCACATACCAGAAACATGTCCTCATGCTCTCCACATACCAGAAACATGTCCTCATGCTGTCCACAGTGTTGCACATCAGCAGCTTCTGCACTCTCGCTGTGTTCTGTCCACAGTGAATATTGCTGGATAAAGCAGCTGGCTATCCATTATGCATTAATTCTAGCGTTATCCCAAAGCACCCAAACTGTGAAAGAAACGGTGAAACTGTGCATTCCCACTGGTGCAGTAAAAAGGAGCAGAAACTCCACTTCCATTTACCACACAGACAGTACCCGTAGAATGTAGCATTGTTGCTCCCTGCTGATGACTTTATCATTGCTCTCCCTTCCTCTCCCATTGACAAATAGTTTACACAGCCTCTGTTTCTCATTCTACCAATGTCAGCACATGGAAAATCTTTTCCACCAAGGTACTTACATATTACATCATTTTCCCTTCCTGAAATCTTGCATATCATGAATTATGAAATCATGGATATCAAATTACATTATTAAATGAAATACAATAGTAACTTTCAAACATGGTTGAATGATTTCAGAATTCCAGCAACCACATTTTTTGGTGTTTCTCTGGAGGTTGATATCTGGAATCAGATACAATCACCACATAAGAGACATTCAGACCGAGAAGCACAAGGATCTATCTGATGTGGGTAAATGAGACTAGCGTAGAAGGGCAAAATGCTTGCCATAGATGTGTTTCTGAGTCGAACAACACTGTGATTCTTAATCCAGAAATTATTATTTTCACCAAATCAGGTCTTTTATTTTTAAATTCTTATTGATATATTTCATAATCCATTTACACAGGAAGGTATTTTCCAAATTACATTTTCATATTTCGGAGGAAATGCTGAACAAGTTGGTCAAGAGTTCTCCTGGAATTATTGAACTGGTTTTGTATACTCTGAGACAGAAGATCGAGGAGGAACTCAGTGTAAAACAAGTAAGAAATAGACACCTTGTTCGTACACAGGTACATGTATTAAACTATGCTGTCCAGACACCTTTCCTTTAACTGGAATTCTGTAAGTAATTGCAACAACTCAGTGGGATGTGGTCTCAGTGTTATCCCAAAAGGAACATCGCAGTGCTGTCCCTAAACTTCCTTCTCAGCTCAGGCATGGTCTTGCAATCTCCAAGAGCCTTGCTCAAAAATCAGATCCAAATCACAAGCAGTCATTCAAATATTTTTACACAGCTTCTTGTTGAAATACTTCGTTCATTTGGCAGCTTGCTGGTATATTTCATGCTTCCAATTCCAGACACTGTCGGGGACATTCAGCAGAAGCTCATGTCTCTTTCCCATCAAAGAGCTGGTGTAGTGACACAGACACTGCTTGTCTCTGCAGACCAATGATGCACGTTCCCTAGTGTTCCCCAACATATTTGGCTGAAAAATGTTTGCCACAGCTCCCTTCTGTTCTATCTATCAATTAACAACCCCACAATCCCCAATTACTGTACTCAACCAAGGGGCATGGATCCTTCCTACACCCTGTGGAGGCCTCTCATAATCTTACTAATTATCCTCTCAATCTCCTCAGTCCCAAAGGAAAGAAACCTCAGTTCCAGTCGGTCTGCCCTCATACTCAAGGAGATTCCTTCTTTAAAACCTCTAAGTCTCAAGGTTTACAGTTGTAATAAATGTAACAACTCACATGGTCATATTTATTCAATGTGATGGTGCTTGGTTCTAATTCTAATTCTATTGGAATTGTGGAACGTTACATACACTGTCGTTGAACAAGTGGAAGAATGACTGGAGGTCACAGTCTCTAATTTGACATAAGATCATCAAATGTAATGAAAGTCTGGGCTTGTGTTTTTCCTTTAGCTTTGACCTGCTTCACCAGGCCCGTTATTTTTGGTTGCATTGGTGCAGCTGGGTGTTTGAAGATACAAAGAATTGGTAGCTTCCCGAGTCCATGCCTCCCACCAGACAAGGGGCCCGACTAGTTCAGTAGCATCAGTCCACAGAAAGAAACAAGTTTGTCCACTGATTTTGTTCCACAGTTTGCAACCCGCTGGGTACAACACAAGCTGGGATCCAGTGTTGTCAGCCTCATATGATTCAGTTACAAAGGATAAGATGATGTAATTCAGCAGCAGATCTGAGCAACGTTAAGGCAATAGCTTAACCCTGAGAGCAAACGATCGCAAAAACAATGAGGGAACATTTTCCTGTAGTAAGCAGCAACCCACTGTGAAGTTACTGCATAAGGTTCCATATGTTGAACAAAATTAAATTGCTGGAGCCGGTACTCAGTGGATCAGGCAGCACCTGTGAAGGGAATGGACAGACGACATTTTGGGTCTGTGATTTTTATTTGGTGTTTCCTTCATGTTAACAGGATGTGGAAGATTACACTAATGAAGCTGATAATTGTTTTCCAGGTGAGTTGTATTTTTGCTTCTATTAACTTAAACTTTAACATTGCCCTCTTGAAGGAGTGGTATGAGTGTTTAAGTATCAGCTAAAGGAATTACAAAGCATAGGGTGGCACAATGTCGCAGCGGGTAGAGCTGCTGCAGCACAGCGCCAGAGACCCAGGTTTGATCCTAACCTCGGGTACTGTCTGAGTGCGTTTGCACGTTTTCCCTGTGACTGCATGGGTTTTCTCCAAACATCACAAAAACGTGAACGTTTGTGCCTTTGCGAACGGGTGATCGATACTCAGCATGAACTCGGTGGGCCGAAGGGCCTGTTTCCATGCTGTGTCGTTCAAATAATGAATTACAAATATTGTAGCATTTGGAAAAAAATAATATTTCAGTTAGAAAACCAAACCTTTAGCCATCAGAGTTCTATGAAAGGACTTCTGGTTTCTCTAATTAATCCATCAGGATGTTTTGTTCTGGGTGTGGATGGTCAGCTGTGGCAATATTTAATATGTTTATTAGCTATCCTAATTGGGAATGTCCCGTCTTGTGGATACAACCAGACAGTGAAGGGCTGGCGATATTGTCCCCATCAGGAAAGCAATGCTGCCATTGTCCTTGTCTTTGGTGATAATGGCGGTGTGCATGAGAGGTGCTGTCAGTGTCGATTCTTAGGTTGCATATATTTAAACAAAATATATATTCCAGGAAGATATGTTCAAGGTATTTCTACATTGATCATTGCAGGCAATGGGGTAAACATGTAAGGAAATGTAAATCCTTTTCTTGGAAGCTCTGGATGAGAAAGTTGTGTGGCGTGTTTGAAGAAGTGTGTTGGAGGCTGCGCATCTCTTCAAGGGTGACTGCAGCTTTGAGATTTTATTCAAACAAATTCAATAATAAATGGACAAAGCAAGTGAGCAATTTGTAACCTCACTGTTGGTGAAGGGATTATAGCTGTAACAGGGCCTGGACTTTTAGCATCCTAATGATATGATGTGTAGGAAGTGGCTGGACCTGACACAAGGGAAATTGTGCAATTCCATCAGCTGTTGCTGTTGCAAAATATCATGCATTCAGCGTGTGACCTTGTCTCCAACTGTATTTAAAACATTTGAAAGATTGAATTGTTGAAATGCTCTGAATAGAAAAAATATCCAATCACTGCAAACAAGGCCTCAAATTCCTATTGTAGGAAGGAACTGCAAGCTGGTTTAACACCTACGATAGACACAAAATGTTGCATTGAGTAACAATGCCTAGACTAACAAGATCACACTAATTAAATTGAAATCCAGTGGTGCAATTCAACAATACTACGATAATCTATACCTTTCAAATAATTATTGATTAATCATTTAATTTTTTGCCAAACATTTTGTATTGTAAATCAATTGTGACAATAAAACCACACTGTACAGTAACCAAGTGTATGTAGGAAATAAGTCAAGTCAAGTCAACTTTATTTGTCACATACACATACAAGATGTGCAGTGAAATGAAAGTGGCAATGCCTGCGGATTGTGCAAAAACTACAGAACAGAATAGAACAGAATCAATATTCTTTTACAAAGGACACAACACAACAGTAAATTAGTACAGTAAATTAGTCCCTGGTGAGATAAGAGTTTACTGTCCTGATGGCCTGTGGGAAGAAACTCCGTCTCATCCTCTCTGTTTTCACAGCATGACAGCGGAGGCGTTTGCCTGACCGTAGCAGCTGGAACAGTCCGTGGCTGGGGTGGTAAGGGTCCCCCATAATGTTGCTGGCTCTGGATCTGCACCTCCTGGTGTATAGGTCCTGCAGGGGGGCGAGTGTAGTTCCCATAGTGCTTTCGGCCGAACGCACTACTCTCTGCAGAGCCTTCCTGTCCTGGGCAGAGCTGTTCCCAAACCAGTTTGTGATGTTGCCGGACAAGATGCTTTCTACAGCCCAGAGAAGAAGCACTGAAGGATCCTCAGAGAGACTCTGAATTTCCTCAGATGCCTGAGGTGGTAAAGGCGCTGCCTTGCCTTACTCACCAGTGCGGCAGTGTGTGTTGTCCATGTCAGATCCTCTGTGATGTGGACTCCCAGGTATTTAAAGCAGCTCACCCTATCCACAGTAGTCCCATTTATCTCCAGTGGCGTGTACGTCCTCGGATGTTGTGCCCTTCTAAAGTCTACAATCAGCTGCTTGGTTTTTGTGACATTCAAGAGGAGGCTGTTGTCCTGACACCAGAGTGCCAGATCAGCCACCTCCTCCCGGTAGGCCTTCTCATCGTTATCGGAGATCAGGCCCACCACCACTGTGTCATCTGCAAACTTGATGATGGAGTTGGAGCTGAACCTTGCCACACAGTCATGTGTGTACAGGGAGTACAGTAGGCGGCTAAGGACGCAACCCTGGGGGAATCTGTGTTCAGGATGAGGGGGTTGGAGGTAAGTCTCCCCATCTTGACCACCTGGGGCCTGGCGGAGAGAAATAGGCACTGTATTACCCTGAATTGTTACAAACATGCACAATCTACGGTAATTTCATTCTATTCCCCAGATTACATTCATGTCGGCATGCCTCAATTTGCAAACGGATGCCAATCCAAACCACAACCATGGAACAACAATCAAAGGTATTTAAGAATACGATGTTCTTCCTATTGATTTAAATTATCTGTCACCTATTATAGATGATCGAGTAACTATGCTCACCCACCTAGACTTACCATAAGTGTTGAAAGGAACTGCTGATATTGGTTTACTTTGAAGATAGACACAAATTTCTGGGGTAACTCAGTGGGACAGGTAGCATCTCTGGATGGAAGGAATGAGTGACATTTCGGGTTGGGTTCTAAAGAAGGGTGTAGACTCGAAACATCAGCCATTCCTTCTATCGACAGATGCTGCCTGTCCCGCTGAGTTACTCCAGCATCTATCTTACCATAACAGTGTTGGAAGTTACCTTTCCTGGGAAACTGAAGGGAGCGACAATCAACTGCCACGGATACAAATAATGTCATACACAAGAAAGGGCAGATGCTGGTTGACAAAAAGTGAACACACAGTGCTGGAGTAATACAAAGACACAGCAGAATTTTGGAAACGTCATCCCGTCACCCATTCCTTCTCTCCAGAGATGCTGCCTGTCCCGCTGAGTTAAAGAGTGCCCACGGTAGACTCACGAGTCACTACGGTAAACTCACGGGCTACTACGTTCTTACAACGAGTTTAAAAGTTTACAATTTTTATTCAAGAGTAAATTTGACTCGTGGAAATCTTTCATCATGTTGAAAGATTTGCACGAGTTAGCAAGTTTCCCGAGTACCTGCCGTTAGCGTTACGAGTTCCGACGTTCCCGCTACGTTAATTCTACGTGATTACCACGAGTTTGATTTGTTTTAAACTCGGGATCACTCGTGGGTGGACTCGCAACGTGAGACAGGGATTTTAGTTCTATGTTTGAAGTTCAGTAATCCCCAAGTTAAGAATGCTACATTTCTTCTAGAGTGGACAGAATAGATTGATTTAAATTCATTTTCTAGTTTGTCAGTCCTGAGAATAATTGGCATGAGAACGGGCGATTGTTGCTAGTTGTTGGGGTGCAGTGTTTGGAATGTGTACTCTGTATTTAACTTGTTCTGGCCCTGGCCCAGGAGTGTTTAATGGTGAAGATGTGAGAAAATGATCTCTTCACTAAAGCAAAAGTAACAGAATTTTCCAGATCATCAAAGTTCAGTTAGCTTTGCGGGTTTCTATACAAACATCTGTATTTAATTTCAAAATTATCTGCCGATTGTATTCAATTTTATAATTCTTCCAGGCAGTGCTAAAACGATTCATATTCTTTTGCATTCTGAACTTGGATAGTTTCAGACGGGTTCTCCCGGTGACACGGGATGTATTTGTACCTCAGCCAACATCACTGTCGGCTTCAGAGTAGCAGTAAAGATCTTGGTGTAGCAATGTATTACCCTTTTTATGATAGAGCTGCTGGTCTTCTCCTATCTGTGTGGAGTTTGCACATTCCCGTGTCTCTGTGAGTGTTCTTGAAAGCTCTGGTTTCCTCCCACATTCACAAACCTGCTGATAAATAGTTTATTGTAAACCACCCCCTGGACAGTGGTTTGGGGAGTTGATGGGCTGAAGAGAAAGTAGTGTACAGGAAAATAAGTAGAGGAATGCATTGATGGGATTTCTCTGAGAGCCAGCATTGACTAAAAGGGCTGAATGGCCTCCTTCTGTCTTATGGATATAATACAGTATGTAGCAACACATGCATTGAGCTCCATTTTGATAGACCCATTGAATCAATGTTTATCTTACACGAGAGCATGAACATCTCGGGGTTCTGTCACTGGTCAGAGTAACTGGAATGTTCCTCGTTATTATGGGTGTTGTTCTGTTGCTGCACTGTCAACATCACGGCTGTGATAGTTCATTGTCCATCAACAACGTTGGATCTCCTAAAAGACAAGATGTAAAAAACAGATCATTTTTTTAATTTTTCATTGAATTTAACCAAAGAGGTTCCCTGCCACAACCTGCTCAATCATCAATTGCTGTTTATGCTTTCGACTCTGCAAATTGTTCATTCTTAATCATTGGGTCTGAGGAAGGAAGTGAACCAGTCTAATGGCCAGCTGGTTCCTATAGTTCTGCTGCCACAATTCCACCTTGCTCTCCGCACTGTTGAACTAGCTCACTGAAGTCTGGTCAGTATAAATTATCTCAGGAAGTAGAGGCGTTGATGGGCTAACTTTATAATTGCATCAGTGTATTGGATCCAAGAAAGATCTTCAGAGATAGACACAAAAAGCTGGAGTAACTCAGCGGGACAGACCACATCTCTGGAGAGAAGGAATGGGTGATGTTTCGGGTCGAGATATGCGCAACCAGGAATTTGAAACTTTTGACTCTCTTCACCATCGTCCCGTCGATATAGACTGGTTTTTGGGTCCTCATCCTTCTTCTTCCAAAGTCCACAATCAGTTCCCTGGTCTTACTGTTCATGCACTGCATTCCTGGTGGTAAATTATCCTATGAGTGAGTTTCCCTTGCCTCACTGGTTTTAGATCATTGTGTGAGCAGTACTCCCACTTGGATCCTGCCGTACGTTTCTTGCTAGAGGAGAAAGATCAGGCTCTGTTGGCTTTCCGGGAGACTGTGGAGGTAAGCAATCAGTCGCCTTTATCTCCGACGTAGTACTGCTGTCAGCTGGCACCGTTGGTAACGATTGTCACTGCCCCTGCTCCGAGACCGTGCAGCACAGTTAGTGTGGCCAGAGCAAATGCTGTCAGACGGTTGTGTTTGGTGGAGCTGCAGGAAGCAGTGACCACACATGCCATGCAAGGTCATCTGACATCCACCCCCACAGCAGGGCTGCTAATACTGGAGGGCACAGGTTTAGGGGAGAGGGGAGAGATTCAAAAGAATCACAGGGTGGAGGGTGGTGGTTGTGTGGAGCGAGCAGCCAGAGGAGGTGGTGGAGGCAGGTACTATGCCAAGGTTTGAAAGGCTTTGGCATAAGTACATGGGTTAGGAAAGATGAAGAGGGAAACAGGCCTATTGCAGGCAAAGAGGATTGGCATGGATGTCCCTGGTTACAGGTGTCCATTGAGAGTGGGAGAAGCTGGGTGGGAGGGGGAGGAAAGGGGGAGAGCAGAAATGCAGGCAATAGTGTTGACACATTTGAGAGCCCTTTTGATGCAGAGGTGGGGGGAGCCACAGGAAAGGGAAGCTTCTCTGAGGCATGGGTGTGTCGACAGTCAGATTGGATGCTGTGCCGATATTTCCTGATAGTGATGAGGCTGTAAACCATTTCCCAAGTTGAACATTGTAGAGGAAGGGCTGGTCTGTAACAGAGTGAGTGTGTTGGTGCTGTATGGGCAAGGAGCAGGAGCAGACTGAGTCACGTCCTTCCGCCCCAGTGTGACCTCTGCCCCTGCCACACAATGCAGTGAGTGCGTCAGGAGTGTTGGTTATAAATGTGATCATGATGATGGTGATGAAGAGAGGGAATGATTGTTCCTCGACCAGAGGAACACTGAGCTGTGGTCTGTGGTCATACGGGTTACAGCTGCACACAGCAGTGTGACTGACGTTACAGTGAATCATCAGATCACTTGTACATTACAAACGTGTGTAGCTCAGCATTCCCACTCACCAATCCCTTTGCCAAACACTGCGTGGTGTGAACATGTCCAGGGAGAGCATCTTGCTGGCCTTGCCTCAGACATCCACATCCATTCACATCAACTACAGATCCTTCAACTTGGTGTTCAAATGGAAACAAAACTATTGTCTCAACACATTTTACAAGATGTCCACAGAGGAAAGCATTAATGTGAGTGGATACCCCTCAACATTCTAGACTCATGCAGCATGGACAAAGGCCCTTCGGCCCAACTTGCCCATGCCAGCAAAGATGCCTTATCTATTCTAGTCCCACCAGCATGCACGGCCCAAACCCCTCTAAACCTTTCCTATCCACATACCTGTACAAATGTGTTGTTAAATGTTGTTATATGCCTGCCTCAACTACATTCTCTGACAGATTGTCCATATACCCACCACCATCTGAGTGAAAAAAAACCTCAGTTTCGTATTTAGTCTTTCCCCTCTCTCCTTAAGCCTATCTTTTCTAGTTTTTGATTCCCCTACTCTGGGTAAAATACTGTGCATTCACCTTATCTATTCACCTCACGATCATATACTTAGCCTGTCCGGCCTCTCGTGGTAGCATGGCCTCAATTGCTGGCAACATCCTCGTAAATCTTCTGTGCACTCTTTCCAGCTTAACGACATAATTCCTATAGCAGGGTGACCAAAGCTGAAGACAATGCTCTAAGTGCGTCCTCACCAAGGTCTTGTACAAGAGCTGGTATTTACTGGGAAGTGAAGGTCCTGGGTTCAGTCAGGGCCCAGCTTGTGTGCAGTGCTGCTCCTGTGCCAATGATGCTGAAACTCTACTCTTTGTTTCATCAGATTCTGCAGATGAAAGTGCTGAGACTGGAGCATCTGGTTCAGCTGAAGGACCTGAGGATTGATGAATTGACAAGGCATTTGAAAAAACAGGAAGCAAAAGATATAGCAAATTGATAGTAACTAAACTGAGAGAAACCATGAACATCTCTGTGTGGGCAAAGATTTGATAAAGCTTCTCTCTGTTTATGTTGAAGCACCTGATGTGTGTCTGCGTGATTTGTCACTGGGATTAAAGTGGTGCAGGTTTGTAGGTTAAATGGTCCAGTGGGCAGGGAGTGGATGAGAAGGTGGGATAACATGGAACTGGTGTTATCAATGGTTAGCATGCACTCGGTGGGCCAAAGACCCATTTTGTATCTCTAAACTAAACAAACACTGAGTTAAGTTATAACAGGGTTGATTCAAACAGGGTTTAATCCACAAACCTGTAGGACTTGGACTATGCAGGAAGTGACATTATCAAAGACAGGACAGGAGGCAGTGCTGCAGTGTTAGCTTCTTCTTCTTCTACTTCTTCTTTCGTGTGGCATACACAGCCTAAAGTTGTTGGACAACTTGTTCTATTTGATCTTCCGTTTGTGCAAGTCGAGTTGATTGCATTAGTCGAAACAGGGCGGACCACGTGAAGGTTGCAATCTTCCACCCCGCAGTGTTAGCTCATGGCCCTGTTCCCACTCCCACTTCCCCCTCACCATTATCCCCACAGGAATGCTGTGCCCGATGAGCCATTTGGTGTTCAGGATAGTCTGAAATAGGGTCTCGACCCGAAACGTCACCAATTCCTTCTCTCCAGAGATGCTGCCTGTCCCGCTGAGTTACTCCAGCTTTTTGTGCCTACTGTTGGTGTTCAGGATCCCCAGCTAACCAAAGGAATGTGGGAACTCCATGGTTCTAAACTTGCCTGGTTGCCAAAGCTGCAGAAGTCTGGAGGAAGGCAAATTCTTTGCATGATTGCTGTGAGCGTGGTCAGCATGGAAATATGAACATGTAATTATGTTTCTCCCCATGAGAAGGGTTACTGAGCCTTCCTCTCAATTGTTACCATGCATCAGAGATTTGCAAAAATAAGCAACAAATCTCTGAACCCCTTAATAAGCGCCCAGCACTTCCAGTTATGTGAACTTTATATTTACATTTTGAAGCTCCGAGCTTATAAATTCCACATGGTTTACGTATGGATTAAACTCCTAAAATAACATTTTTTAGAAAAATATTCTTCTGTAAATAAGCAAGTTTTATTAATAATAATTATCTGAACATTCCTTTTATTACGATTTTGTGAAATCTGTACATGTTTTGTTGCAAACTTTACAAATGTTCCACCAATCAAACTGCCATTTAAGTCTTGGGTCAATAGGATTTGCTAACTGTCGGAGACATTGTTAGAGATTAGGAGGATCGCTTCAACTGTAGCTTTAATAATTGTGGAAATATTTCCCAGCAGACAAATAATCCATTGCAACTTCTCAGGGGAAACAACTCTGGGAACGGAGATCTCTCGTCTACAGTGGAGAGACAACAACACACTGTCCGATCCCCAGTGATGTGAGTAATTGTGACCAGAGACAAACTTGGCCTTGTGTACTGACGCACTCTGACTGAGGACACACAGACTGACTTGACTGATACTAGGGTGGTAACAAAGGTTTAGTTTTGAGATACAGCATGGAAACAGGTCCTTTGGCCCACCAAGTCCATGTGATCACCATTCACCCCGTACACTAGTTCTATCCTACACACTAGGGATAATTTACAGAAGCCAATTAACCTACAAAACCGCACGTCTTTGGAGTGTGGGAGGAGACCAGAGCACCCGTAGAAAACCCACGCAGGTCACAGGGAGAACATACAAACTCCGTACAGACAGCATCTGTAGTCAGGATGGAACCCGGGTCTCTGGCGCTGTGGGGCAGCAACTCTACCGCTGCACCACCATACCGGCCAAATTCTACGTCAGAGATATTAAAACAGTCTGGTGTTTAGACATGTTATGCAAGATTGTTTTTGCACTTGTACCTCACTGTACTTGTGTAAATGACAATAAACTCGACACCACACGACCAAACCATCTAGCCTTTGATAAGAGAGGAATTATCCCAGTGAATTTCCTTTGGACGGCCAATGCTACTAAATCTGTTTTTCAGCTTTGGGGAACCTAAACTGTGACAGTATTCCTCATCAACACTCTGTACACCTGGAACAAAGTCTCCCTGTCCTTGAAGTTCTCACGGCCTGGTTTGGCAATTCAAACGCTCAGGTACAAAGAACGCAAAGTCTGGTGGACACTGCCCGGCCCATCACAAGTCCTTACCTCCCCACCATCGAAGAGAGCTGTAGGAAGCACTGTCTCAAGAAGGCAGTCACATCATTAAGGACCCTGGCTATGCTCTCATTTCACTCCTAACCTCGGGAAGAAGGTACAGGAGTCTGAAAATCAAGAGCTTCTTCCCAACAACCATCAGGCTATTGAACACTACAAACACCAACTAAACCATGAACCGTCTTGGTTGCACTAGGGTCTTTGAGCTTGCTTTTGTTTTGCACGACATTGTTCTTTTATTCAATGAACCTGTTTTTGTTTGTTTATCATGTTATCGATTGAGTAGTGTGCTCACAAACCCGTTGTGCTGCTGCAAGTAAGAATCTCATGGTCTCTCTTCCCCTCAGTGCTGGACTCCCTTTGTCGGTCGATTCAGTAAAGCTCATCAGTGTTCTGTGTGAAGAGATCTCCCAGACAGACGGCGATTTCATGTCGCCCCTGGTCTGTGGTGGAAGTGAGTCAGGGTGTGCTGGTTCAGTCTGGTCCCACCCAGCAGTGATGGTGTCCATTACTGTGAAGAGCGCTCTGCTCAAAGGTATTCAAGCAAGTGCTGACAGAACCATGTGGGTTGGGCATGTTGCCAGAGGAAGAGTGTGGCTGAGCAGTGACTGAGGAAACAAGCTGTAACGTGGCCCAGGCTCCGAGCAGAGCCCAGGGCTGTGGCGATAATTGTGGCCCAGCACTGACACATGTGTGCCGACTGCTCACCCCCTCCTTCTCCAAGACTCCCATCCATTCCCACTCTGTTATCCCATTTTCAATTACTCCTGGTCCTAAAGAGTTTCACATTCGACACCAAGGTTTTATGTGGGACATAAAACCCAGAACAGTACAACATGAGAACAGGCCCTTCGGCCCACAATGTCTGTGCCGGAAATGATGCCAACTCTTATCTGCTTGCACATGATCCATATCCCTCCATTCCCTGCATATCCATGTGCCTAACAGAGGGGAAGTACCTGAGTCTGGTGGTGGGTGATTTCAAGCTTCTGTACCTTCTGTGGACAGGAGCAAGGAGAAAAAGGAATGACCAGGTTAGGACAAGCCTTTGATAATTTTGGCTGCTTTTCCAAGGCATTGTGAAGTGTAGATGGAGTCAATAGTGAGAGGTCTGGTCAGTGGACTGGTCTGTGTGATGGACTGGATTACAACACTCTGCAATTTCTTGCAATCTTGGGCAGAGCTATTCCCAAACTAAGCTATGATGCAGCCTGATGGTATGTTTTCTATGGTGCACCTGTAGAGGCTTGTAAGAGCCATGGGAGACATGCCAAATCTCCTCAGTAAGTAGACGTGTTGGTGGCACTTGGTGCATCAACGTAGTTCATCCATGACAGATTGCTGGTAATATTGACACCAAGAACTAGAAACTTTCAGTCATTCCAACGGCACCAATTATGCTGATTAGGGCATATACTTTGGTTATAGTTTAGTTCATTATTGTCATGTGTTCTGAGGAACAGTGAAAAGCTTTTGTTTGTGTGTTATCCAGTCAAAGAAAAAACTATACGTTTACAATCAAGCCGTCTACAGTGCACAGGTAAAGGATAAAGGCTAGAACATTTAGTGCAAGATAAAGTCTGCGAAAGTCTGATTAAAGATGGTTCAAAGGTCTCCAATGAAGTAGATGGGATGTCAGGACCGCACTCTAGCTGATGAGAGAACGGTTCAGTTGCCTGATAACAGCTGGGAAGAAACTGTCCCATGTTTCACCATGTTCCTGAAGTTGATAATCAGCTCCTTCATCTTGCTGACATTGAGGAAAATGTTATTGTCCTGACACCATATCATTAAGTTCTCTATCTCCTTCCTGTACTCTGTCTCATCATTGTTCATGATCTGACCCACCACTAGCTGGAGATAGAGCTGGATTTGGTCATATGGTTGTTGTTGAGGAGAGGGGTGGGTCTAGACTTGGTTTAATCCTCTTATTATTTTCTATGTGTTCCGTTATCAAATGATAACATATTTCAAGATGTTCCCTGTAACTGATGTTTAGTTGACTGCTCTGAAGTCCCCCTTATATAAATAGTGAGCTAACACTCACAACCTCCAATCTGCACAAACTGTTCTATGCTCAGTAGAATTGTGGAAGATATCAACCAATGCATCACAGCTAGCTTCTTGTCCACTGTGTGATTGGATTTGTACCCTCTTAGTTCCATTAAATTCATGTTGATTTACAAGTACTAATTCCTTTACTTTCTCCTTT
Source organism: Malacoraja senta (assembly GCA_038087875.1). Lineage (NCBI taxonomy): Eukaryota > Metazoa > Chordata > Chondrichthyes > Rajiformes > Rajidae > Malacoraja > Malacoraja senta. Next base: position 112,945 of record JAXLNO010001301.1, read on the forward strand.
TCTTTCTAATCTTGTTCCTGTTTCTGGTAAATTATTTATATTTTCTTCCTGAAAGTAGAACCAGAGGCTTGTTTCAGTGTGTGCAACTGCCTTAGTTCCTCATTGCAAACTGTTCTGTTTCTGACTGTGATCTACCTTCTCTCTTTGTGTAGATGCAGAGGCTTCTGCATCAACTTTTATGTTGCTCCTGCATTGGTGTCACCGGACTAGTGCAGCGAGCTCACGTAAAGAGCAACAGTCTGGTTGGGAAGCAGTGAGTTTGGATTTCTTTGTGGATTAAAGCAGATCCAGTCCTCCTCCAGCCAAACCCAGCCACAACTCACAACATCACACCCACCCCATGTCTTACAACCTAATGACTTTGCTCACAGTGAGAACCAACCTCAAGGAACAGGAAAAGGAGGATGTTTCCACTAGTGGGAGCGTCAAGGACCAGAGGGCACAGCCTCAGAATGAAAGAAGGTACCATTTTAGAGGAGATGAGGAGGAATGTCTATTGTCAGAAGGTGGTGAATCTGTGGAATTCATTGCCACAGACGACGATGGAGGTTAAGTAATTTTTAAGGCAGAGATTTACAGATTCTTCATTAGTACGGGTGTCAGGGGTTAATGGGAAGAAGGCAGGAGACTGGGGTTGAGAGGGAAAGATAAATCAATTGCGATTGAATGGCAGAGTAGATTCGATGGGCCGAAAGGCCTAATTCTGCTCCTATCACATGAATTAAGGAACAGTGAAAGACGAGCAGCTAGGTTGTGTCCTGGTCCTTGTGAAGATATAACAATGATCAGGCAGTTAACAGGGCAGGCAGGAGACTAGTCCATCCAGCATGGTCACCTGGTCTTCACCTCCCCACTCCCTAATGCGGGATCAGGTGGTGGTGTGTAGTTCACGGCTTAAAATAATGAGTACATTTTGTCTTCTTGTTGAAAGAGGGGAAGATGAGATCGAAGCAAAGTCCTTTCTTTGAGGTGAAATGTTGGTGCAAAGCCAGGAGCCGTGTCTGAGTGTTTGTGGTCAGAGCTGACCACGGCCGAAGATGCAGATGGAGGGATCTCACCACTGGTGATGAGATGAATGGTCATTGCCCACTGTCTCCAGCGAGCTGCGTGGCTGTTCCAGGCTGTTGTTGCGCACAATGCCAGCTACTGAAGCATTAATTGGAGGTATAAACGCTTGCATTGTTCCCGGTGTGTGGGGAGTCTAGTGCCTTTTAAGTTAACAAAGTTTAAGTGAACAGAGCCACTCTCTCTCTCTCTCTCTGGAGGCTGTGATCTGCAGGGTTTGGTATGTGATATAGTAACCTCTGGGTTTAATCACAGCTGCAGATATGTAGTGGTGCTGACCTCAAGCCCTTCATTGTAACCGATAATTGGGGAAACTTTCTCAAAGCTATGGAAAAAATGTCGAAACAGATGAATGGCATTGAGCTTCCCATCGCCGGCCCGGCCGGGACCGTCACATAGACTTGTTCCCGTGCCCAGCCCTCTCGCCAACTTTGGCTGCAGGTCCTGAGTTTCATTTGCTTCTGTGGATCTGGCACGTCCTGGCTTTGATATCAAAGATTCCGCGAACTCTGGGCATCAGCTCTGATTCAACATCTGTGCTCCTGTATCTGAGGTCTCAGGAGCAGAGTCGTTGCAGCTGCCACAGCCTGGAGAGCGAACACCTAACTCCCCCCCCTCCCCCCGCTGCCGATCACCGAACAGCAGTTTTATTCCAGAAACACCAGAATGAGTCAGAAAGACGATTCGACGTTTGTCTTGACTCAGTTTATTGAAGAATGCGTGCCTGTCATGCAATGGAATCAGTAGATGTGACTGGGGCCCACCCTACCTTTCACCTGGTGAAGACCGCGTTCTTCACCCATGAGTCGTCAGTGACTCGGCCTTTGGAATCGATCCCAGGTTTGAGTCGGGTCGTTGGGAACAAGCCCAGGTCAGCAGCCTTGCTGGGATCCGGTTCTGGATTATGGACCCACGCTGGGAAGATCAGGAATATTCAGTAATACCAGGCAACCTATAATAGTGTAAAGACCAACGGACTGGTTGAATGGACCTGTTTGGTGTTCCCGTGGGTCAGAGAGGGGCAGCGCTGGACCAGTCCCAGGTGGGACATCGCCTTCACTTTCCAGCGGGATCTGCAGATGTGCATTATTTTCCTCTTAGTTTAAATAAAATTCAAATTAAAAGCCCCTAAACTGTATTGATGAAGATCTGTGTCGTACACACTTTTATTGATCAATACATTTTTACGTTTTTCTAAAAAAAATTTGAATCATTTTATTTATGGGTCAGAGAGTGGTGAATCTCTGGAACTCTCTGCCACAGAGGGTAGTCGAGGCCAGTTCATTGGCTATATTTAAGAGGGAGTTAGATGTGGCCCTTGTGGCTAAAGGGATCAGAGGGTATGGAGAGAAGGCAGGTACGGGATACTGAGTTGGATGATCAGCCATGATCATATTGAATGGCGGTGCAGGCTCGAAGGGCCGAATGGCCTACTCCTGCACCTAATTTCTATGTTTCTATGTTTCTATTTACAGTCTTCTTAAAGAATTAGACTACGTTATTTTCAACTTCCTGTTTCCTAATCTAACGACTTTGCACCTTGTTTTTCAGTTGAAGCGGTTTGCATCTGTTCCAGGAACTAACCGCATTCATCATTAAATGCTGCTGACGAGTTCTCAGGTCGGTAACCAGCGTTTGAGCAGATAAGATAGCAAAGATAATATCAAAATGAGAGCTGTCAAAATCCTGACACTTCAGGGAAATTACAGACAAGAGATCTTGTATCCGCTGCATGCAGGTTTTCCCTCAGTCAACCAACCCGAGGGTGCTCAGGGTCCAGACCACCTACCTGCGTATTAGACCTCAGCTCTGGCCTAAATGTCACCCCGACCAAGCCCGAGACCAAAGAGCAGCATCTGCCCAAGTCTGATCCAATGGGTACCCGGCCCATGAGGTTTCCCGGACTCCATCTCACTAGTACCACCACCCACATTAGATGCTTCTGAACTCGCTCCTTGATGCAGTTTCCTCCCACACTCTAAATCCCTACAGGTTTGTGGGCTAATTGGGCTTCTGTAATTCAGGGATGTGATTCCCCCTCATCTATTCCCAGTTTCAAGCCCCTCCCCTTCCATTCCCGGTGCGACCCGTTCTCTTTGATGGGAGATCTCACAAACGTTGACCAATGTAGTTCAGCCAACACTGTGCAGCCAACAGCCGTGGCGACTGGCAGTCGGAAGAAGGGTCCCGTCCTGAAACGCCACCTATTCCTTTTCTCCACAGATGCTGCCTGACCCGCTGAGTTACTCCAGCACTCTGTGTCTGTCCTGGTGACCAGTGGCTGCCGATAGCCTGGTGGGGTGGAGGTTGTGTCGGGCTGTGGTACAGCTCGCAAGCTCTCTCAGTACATGTGGCTGGGATACAGTTACTCACTCACAGCCTGACTCAGACCTCCACAGCTGAGACACTCGGCCTTCCTGCAATAAGTGCTTTTAAAACAGGAAATGCAAACAACTGGAACCGATCAGTTTATTTTTTCCAGTGCTGAGATCGCCAGCAATGAGGACGGACAGCTCGAGGGGGCAAGGACTGTGGGAAAGGGACTGGGGTCAGGAAACCAGGAGTCAGACAATAAATTCACATCGCAGCTAATCATTGTAGGCGGCAGCTACTGGTCTTCACTGAGTCCTGGTGGGGAGATGAGGTTTCCACACAGCTAGGCACAGAGGATTGGGCAATGATTGGTCCTGTGACTGGTGCTGACATGTGGACAATGGCAACATCACCAAATGCCCTGACGAAGAGAGGGATCACAGGGTCACATCCATGAGAGTGGCTATAGAAGTAGATAGAGTGGTAAACAAGGCTTATGGTATGCTTGCCTTCATAGACCGGGACATTGTTTATTTTCACTGGGCGGAAATGTCAAAGACCAGAGGATACAGCTTTAAGGTGAGGGGGAAATTTAAAGGTTTACGGGGAGGGTGGAGGCAGATACAATAGTGATGTTTGAGGGGCTTTTACAGGCACATGGATATGCACGGAATGGAGGGATGTGGATCACGTGCAGGCAGAGGGGACTCCTAACGGCATCGTGTTGGGCACAGACATTGTGGGCCGAAGGGCCTGTTCCTGTGCTGTTCTGTGTTCTTTATCCGAGGTAGACTGTATTCACGGGGACAATGCGCTGCCCTGGGGGTGGGGGGGGGGGGGGGGCAGGACATTTGAACTGAAAAGCTGTGAAGTTTCCAGGAAGAAAATATCTCAGAAAGTTAAATCTCCATTGCTGAAAGTCTGAGGTCGCCCATGATTTATGGAAGATAGACACAAACATCTGGAGTAACTCAGCGGGACATGCAGCATCTCTGGAGAGAAGGAATGGGAGACGTTTCGGGTCTCGACCCCTCTGCTGCCCCACTTGGTGTCAGGAGTGGCCGGGGGGGGGGGGGGCGGAGCCTGTGCGCTCACGGTCAGCTGCTCCACCTGGCGGCGAGATGCGGGACATGCAGCGCACTCAACGTGACGGAGGGAACTGCAGATGTTATTTTAAACCGAAGATACAAACTGCTGGAGTAACTCAGCGGGACAGGCAGCATCTGTGGAGAGAAGGAATGGGAGACGTTTCGGGTCGACACCCTTCAACCGGTCTGAAGAAAGCTCTCGACCCACAACATGTATGTGACCCTAACGTAGAACCGAGCCGTCCCTGTGCGCAGACTGGAGGGAGGGAGCTGTCCGGACTGTCCCGCACCCACCCGGCCCGGCCCGGCCCGCACCCACCCGGACTGTCCCGCACCCACCCGGCCCGGCCCGGCCCGCACCCACCCGGACTGTCCCGCACCCACCCGGCCGGCCCGGCCCGCACCCACCCGGACTGTCCCGCACCCACCCGGCCCGGCCCGGCCCGCACCCACCCGGACTGTCCCGCACCCACCCGGCCCGGCCCGCACCCACCCGGCCCGGCCCGCACCCACCCGGACTGTCCCGCGTCCACCCGGACTATCCCGCACCCACCCGGACTGTCCCGCGTCCACCCGGACTAACCCGCACCCACCCGGCCCGGCCCGCACCCACCCGGCTCGGCCCGCAACCGCACCCACCCGGCTCGGCCCGCACCCACACGGACTGTCGGGGCGGGTCAGGCCAGCGCTGGGCCCGGGAGGTCGGGCAGTGTCTGTGGAGACACAGTGGACATTCGGGCCGCCGGCGCCGGCGCCGCCGCATCACAAGATCCTCAGCTGCCCGGGAGTGGCTGCGGGCCGGGATCCGCCCCAGTCCTTGACCGCCACTCCCCGCACTCGGGCCTCGGCGCGATGTTGGGCCACAGGGAAGCAGCGCTTTGCGGCGCGGCGGCCGGAGCCGGGCTACTGGTGGGGCTGTGGCTGGGTGAGAGAGCGGGGAGAGAGCGAGGGGGAGGGGGAGGGGGAGGGGGTGGGCAGGGTCTGGGGGCGAGAGACCGAGGGAGGGAGCGGGGCGTGGAGGGATGGGAGGAGAGGCCCGGAAGCGAGTGGGTTGAGGAGAGGAGAGAGGGAGGGGGAGGTGCGATGTGGGGTATCCCCCCCCATTTGTGCCGGGGAATGACCAGCACTGGTCAAGGCCTTTCGGCCCCACTCCTCAATGCTGACCCAAGTGTCTATGTAAACGTCCCATTTGCTGCATTTGGCCCATGTGCGTCTAAACCCTTCCCGATAGGGGTGGCAGGAGGAGGGCGGGAGATTGGGGGAGGGGAGAGGGAGAGGGGGGCATTAGAGTGGTTATCGGTGGTTCCGGGTGCTGCCTGTGTGGAGTTTTGCACGCTCTCCCGGTGACCGGCTGGTGTCCTGTGTGAGGCGGGCGAGGATCTCTCCGGGTGTGTGACGGATTCAGTTGCAGATAAACGTGGGCGAATGTCCAGGGCTGGCATCACCTCGATGGGCAGAATAACACGAGGAGTGGCATTGGGGGCAGAGGTTGGGGTTTGTGAGCGTGTGTTTGTGTGTGTGCTGTTGGTGGGTATGTGTGTGATGTTGGTGTGTGTGTGTGTGGGTGTGATGTTGGTGTGAGTGCGTGTGTGTGTGAGAGAGTGTGTGAGTCTGATGTTTGTGTGTGTGAGTGTGGTGTGTGTGGGCGTGAGTGTGTGTGTGAGTGTATAATGTTTGAGTGTGTGTGTGTGTTTGTGGGTGTGAGTGAGTCTGATGTTTGTGAGTGGTGTGTGGGCGCGAATGTGTGTGTGAGTGTATAATGTTTGAGTGTGTTTGTGGGTGTGAGTGAGTGTATAATGTTTGAGTGTGTGTGTGTTTTTGGGAGTGAGTGTGTGTGTGTGTGTTTGTGGGTGTGTGTGAGTGTATAATGTTTGAGTGTGTGTGTGTTTGTGGGAGTGAGTGTGTGGGTGTGAGTGTGTGGGTGTGCTCTGGGCGGGGTTCCTCTGGTGTAATCGCTGTGCCTCTGCAGGGCGGAGGTTACTTTCACGGCAGCAGCTGAGGACGTACAAGAGCCACGGTGGAGCCAAGGGGGATCCGTTACTGAACTACCTGCTGCAGACCTCGCTGCGGGAACCCCCACTGCTGAAGAAGCTGAGGCTGGTAACTGTATGGCTGGGGCAGATCGGGGCGCTGAGTGTGTGGGGGGAGGAGGGGGATAAGGTTACGAGCAGTGTGGGGGATGGATGGGAGATGGGGGGTGGGTTGTCAGGGGGTGGGGGAACACTGGGTGTGAGGGGGGGTCAGTGGTGGGTGGACCAGGGTCTGGGAGAACGTACGCTGGCCTCTCGTATAGCCATAATCTTCATACTGGGAAACAGGCCCTTCGGCCCAACTTGCCCATGCTGAACAAGATGTCCCATCCCAACTAAGCCCATTTGCCCGCATTTAGCTCATAATCCTCTGGACTGCACCTGTCCATCTATCTGTCCAAGTGTCTTAAATGCTGTACACCCACCACCCTCTGTGTGAAGACTTTGTCCCTAGGGTTCATACAAAATCTTGACCCTCTCACCTTCAACCCGTGTAGCCTGGATCTAGATTGCCCGACCCTGGGTAGAGGCCGTGAGCATTGACCCGGTATGGGTGAGGGATGGCGTCGGTGGAGATGGGAGGCAGTGGCATGGCGGGTGCCAGGGGCTGAGATTTGGGGCAGGCATAGAAACATAGAAACATAGAAAGTAGGTGCGAGAGTAGACCACCAGGCCCATCGAGCCCGCACCGCCATTCGCTCATGGCTGAACACTAAACAGACACCCTTACCCACAAACAGTAGACACAAGACACAGAACACAAGACACTACCCTCCCCTTTATATCGCTATCACCCCTCTCCACCCCAAGAACCGCGTGATCTCCTGGGGGAGGCAAAAAACCGGATAAAAACCCAGGTCCAATTCGGGAAAAAAATCCGGGAAATTCCTCTCCGACCCCAATCCAGGCGATCGACACTTGTCCAGGAGATCACTCAGGCAGCGTTGACCCCCCCCCTCACCCCTCTTCTCTCCATGTTGTTTTCCCAGCGCACCCTGGCACAGCCTGAGGGGTTCATCATGGTGGCCTGTGAACAGGCTCAGCTGATGGCAAACCTGGCCAGACTCATTCACGCCAAGAAGGTTCTGGAAATAGGTGAGTTTGGTCTGCTGTCCCTGCCTCTCCCTGTACCTGTCACTGTGCCATTCACATACAGGGCTAGCACAGAACTGACACAGCAAGGTACAGCTGACGGTTAAGTAGCTGGGTTTAACACTGAAGATGGACACAGAGTGCTGGAGTAACCCAGCGGGTCAGGCAGCATCTCTGGAGAAAAGGAATTGGTGATGTTTTGGATCGAGACACTTCACCAGACAGAGTCAGGGGAGAGGGAGACTAAATATATGAAAAGGGTTTAGCACCAGCTGTGTAAAGTTCAGATGACTGTTCTCCTCTCTCAACGCCCGCTAGTCCAGCCTGAGGCTGCAGGTAGAGGGTCCTGTGGACCAATGGATGAAGGGGTGCCAGTGGATGTAGTGTATCTAGACTTTCAGAAAGCCTTTGATAAGGTCCCGCACGGGAGACTGGTGACTAAAATTAGAGCACATGGTATTGGGGGTAGGGTGTTGACATGGATAGAAAATTGGTTGGCAGACCGGAAGCAAAGAGTAGGAGTGAACGGGTCCTTTTCAGATTGGCAGGCAGTGGCGAGTGGAGTGCCGCAAGGCTCGGCGTTGGGGCCGCAACTGTTTACCATATATATTAATGATTTGGAAGAGGGAATTAGGAGCAACACTAGCAAGTTTGCGGATGACACAAAGCTGGGTGGCAGTGTGAACTGTGAAGAGGATGTTAGAAGGTTGCAGGGCGACCTGGACAGGTTGAGTGAGTGGGCAGATGCATGGCAGATGCAGTATAATATAGATAAATGTGAGGTTATCCACTTTGGTGGCAAAAACAAGGGGGCAGATTATTATTTCAATGGGGTTAGGTTAGGTAAGGGGGAGGTGCAGCGAGTCCTGGGTGTCCTTGTACACCGGTCACTGAAAGTTGGCGTGCAGGAACAGCAGGCAGCGAAGAAAGCTAATGGAATGTTGGCCTTCATAACAAGAGGATTTCAGTATAGGAGTAAAGAGGTTCTTCTGCAGTTGTATAGGGCTCTGGTGAGACCACATCTGGAGTATTGTGTACAGTTTTGGTCTCCTAATTTGAGGAAGGACATCCTTGTGATTGAGGCAGTGCAGCGTAGGTTCACGAGATTGATCCCTGGGATGGTGGGACTGTCATATGAGGAAAGATTGAAAAGACTAGGCTTGTATTCACTGGAGTTTAGAAGGATGAGGGGGCATCTTATAGAAACATATAAAATTATAAAAGGACTGGACAAGCTGGATGCAGGAAAAATGTTCCCAATGTTGGGCGAGTCCAGAACCAGGGGCCACAGTCTTAGAATAAAGGGGAGGTCATTTAAGACTGAGGTGAGAAAAAACGTTTTCACCCAGAGAGTTGTGAATTTATGGAATTCCCTGCCACAGAGGGCAGTGGAGGCCAAATCACTGGATGGATTTAAGAGAGAGTTAGATAGAGCTCTAGGGGCTAGTGGAGTCAAGGGATATGGGGAGAAGGCAGGCACGGGTTATTGATAGGGGACGATCAGCCATGATCAAAATGAATGGCGGTGCTGGCTCGAAGGGCCGAATGGCCTCCTCCTGCACCTATTTTCTATGTTTCTATGTCCTGCTGATTAGAAATGTAATCCTGGTCTTCCAACCTACATCATCGCTGCCCATGCACTTTTTTATCTGCACTTTCCCAGTACATGTAGTCTACATTCTGCAGTTTATTTTTTCACAACCTGTGGCACTGTACATCTGATAACAAAGAACCATTGCCCATCATGTAGGCTGTGAGAGTATTTGTAATGATGATAAACCGACACCAACACCAATCAGTGCCGAGGGATGGAGAGGGGATATAAGGAGGGATTGGGATAGGCTAGGCTGCAGGTGGAATGGACTCAGAGCCGACAGCATTGCAACAGTCGAACAGCCAGTTTAGTAGTTTGGAAGCTTCTGGAAAATGGAATCAATGTCTGGTTCAGCAGAGTGCCTGAAGGCTGTTTTATACGGATATTAATCCGAGACAGGCAAGAGGAATGGAACCACTTTGATGCCACAGTCTGGGAAAGGAACGCATTGCTGTTTGCTGTCAGCTGTGGGGTGATAGAACCAGTGAGGGCAGGAGCTGCTGTTTCTCTGCTCCGAGCAGAGTCCATGGCCCGTCCTCACTGTTTGCCCGAGCTGCTGAGATTAGATTATCCTGGGCTCTGACATCAGAGCCAGGTCTGGCCCAGATGTCAGTGCGATGCAGATCTGTGGGATGTCAGGGACACTGCTGTCTGGATGTGAGGCAGAGATCAGCACAGCACCTTGGTGACCTGAAACTAACGGCCCCAGCTCTGACCAGCGAGTCTGTCACAGCCACACTGGGAATGTGCAGGCACGCTCTGCCTCAGTGTCTGTTACACCATCAATCTAACCTCCCTGCCTCAACTACCTTCTCTGGCAGTTCTACTCATACATCCACCACCCTCTGTATGAAAACGTTGCCCCTCAGGTTCCTGTTCAATCTTTTCCCCTTCATCCTAAACCTCTGTCCTCTGGTTCTTGATTCCCCTACTCTGGGAAACAAATTCGGTGCATTCACCCTATCTATTCCCCTCATGGTTTTATACACTTCTATAAGATCACCCCTCATCCTCCTGGTCTCCCTGTAGCTCAGACCCTCGAGTCCTGGCGACATTGTTGTGAATGATCTGCCGGTTTTGTGTGAAGCCGTGGTGTAAATGCTTGCTGTCCCATCAGGGGTCTACACTGGGTATAACACAATGAACATGGCCCTGGCAGTGCCAGCCGATGGCAGAGTCGTCGCCTGCGACATCAACATAGACTTTGCCAACATCGGGAAACCATTCTGGAGAGAGGTGAGAGGATGTGTACATTAAGCATCGTTAAAGATGTGTTCTGTCGTATTGGTAATGTCACTCCCTGAATGGGTGACTGGTTTTCAACATCTGATGTGTAATATTGTGTCTGTGAAGGTAAAGGAGCAAAGCTGATGGCTCTTTGTGGGGAGACAGGGTTAGATGTCCTCCACCGCTGTTGGCTGCATGTAGTGCATGCTCGCCCTCTTGGAACGGCAACCGGTCCAGCCGAGCCCCAGGCTGCTGCAGGGCCTCCAGCAGCCCACTCCCCCATCGAGGCCGTGCACTCCCTCTGTCCTCACCCCTTCCTCTCCAGTCTGCATGGCCAGCAGGGGACGGGCTTGGCCGCTTCCCTCTCTAGGCGGGTTCCTGGTTCCACGGCGGGCGAGGTGACAGGTACGGCTGTGGGTCACCAGGGTGACCCTTCCCCCCTGAATGAACGAATGATACTTTATTATCATGTGACTGGTATCAGGGAGATTCATTTCACTGGATCCATCAGTGGACCCAAAGTATGCAAAGGGTTGCGATGTATAGGCCATTGACAAAGTCTTCCATTTAGTCCCTCTTCCCCCTCTCACCTGAAACATATGTCCACTGGTTCTTGATTCCCCTGCTCTGGGTAAAAGGGGAGGTGGGGGTGGGGGATGTGGGGGTGGGGGTGGGGGTGGGGGATGTGGATGTGGGAGGGGTGGGTGGGGGATGCGGTGTGGGGTGGGGGTGGGGGGTGTGGGGGTGGGGGATGGGGATGCGGGGTGGGGGAGGTGTGGGTGGGGGATGGGGATGCGGTGTGTGGGGTGGGGGATGTGGGTGTGGGGATGGGGGTGGGGGGATGTGGGGGTGGGGGATGGGGATGCGGGGTGGGGGAGGTGTGGGTGGGGGATGGGGATGCGGTGTGTGGGGTGGGGGATGTGGGTGTGGGGATGGGGGTGGGGGATGTGGGGGAGGTGTGTGAGGGTGGTGGGGGTGGGGGATGCAGGGTGGGGGGTGGGGGAAGCGGGGGGATGGGGATGCGGTTGCGGTATGTGGGAAGGGTGGGTGGGGGATGGGGATGTGGGGTGGGGGTGGGGATGTGGGGGTGGGGGATGTGGGGTGGGGATGCGGTGTGTGGGAGGGGTGGGTGGGGGATGGGGATGCGATGTGGGGGTAGGGGATGGGATGCGGTGTGGGGGTGGGGGATGGGGATGCGGTGGGTGGGGGATATGGGGGTGGGGGATATGGGGGTGGGGGATGTGAGGGTGGGGATGCGGTGGGTGGGGGATATGGGGGTGGGGGATATGG